>OY720453.1:68912410-69144910 GCA_963082715.1 Harpalus rubripes | reverse complement strand
AAGATGCTACTTGCAAAATTGGAATATTATAATTTCTCTCTTAAGGCACTTGATTGCTGTCGTAGCTACTTAATCGATCAAGCAATTTTTCTGTACACGTCTCTAATAAATATCGTCTGGGGTGCAGTTTTTGGGTTCTAGTGTTCCACAAGGATCAATCTTAGGGCCATTATTCTTCTTGATTTTAACCTCCCGCTACCCTTGGTAAGGGAGGTATAGGGATCGTGCTAAAAATCGCATATCGAGATTTTGGTAAATGACCAGGTTTTAAGGTCCCTAGGATCAAATTTTAACATTTTCACGATGATGTCTGTGTGTATGTAGTGAAAATCGGATAATCAGAAATGGCACTTCACTAGAAGCTCAAAATAGTTTTTCTTCGAAAAATACCTTTAAATGTTATTTTTCGAGATTTAATTATAAAATTAAAGATTATTAAATTTTCTGTAGATTTGCATTAGTACTTTATTTATATATTTTATGGATAAATTTATAAAATTATTTACAATTTAAATCCCAGAACCTACACTTTAAACAAAGGAAACGCAGTTATTCAAATGTATGTAACTGACAGATAAATATCACTATCAAAGAACTAATCATTTCAAAATAATATTAGTAACGTTTTAAAAAGAAAAAAGTAAATAGAACAATAGAAAAGGAATTCAATACAGTTTCCAGCAAAAGTAAATATGTAGGTATTTAGATTAATAAAAATTAACGATTCAAAAAAATGTTTAAGCTAATCCTCATTTTTGGATTAGTGAATTCTATTCTATCCCGGAATTTAAAATTATATCTTCATTTTATTATAGCTCCGGTGGCTCATTGGTTAGAGCTATGCCTCATGTCATGAGTGCCCTCGGGGCTATGGGTTCGAAGTTCGAATCCCACTAAGGCATAGATGTGTGTGAATGTGAACTCACTCTGTAATTGGGATTTAATCCTGTTGAGGGGTTTAAAAAAAGGTAGTTACTTGGATTAGAGTATGTATTAAGAAAGAATATTTTAAGAAATACACTGTCAAAATTAGAGTAAAATTCGCTAATCCAAAAATAAGGAATAACTAAATCTTTTTTGTGACTCCAGATTTTTATAACTGACATGCCTAATATGGTTATTCACAGTTCGATGCACTCATATGCAGATGATACTCAAATTTTAACATCTCAAAGGAAAATAAACAATCTATAAAACCTCTAATTAAAGAAGATTTGGGTAATGTCAGTACCTGTGTCAGAAATAATGGTCTTAAGATAAATGCTGAAAAATCTACTATGCTTGTAATGGGCACTTAGTTCCAATACACCGATTTTACTTGGTGGAGTCCTATTACAATATACTGAGGTCATTAACATCCGTATTCATAGTAATTCTGACGTCGTTTACATCAGATCTATCTTAGGTCTAAGGTTTTTCTTTATTCATAGTAACGGTTGACTTAGATCTGTTTTAAACCTAGTCTAAAATTTAGACCGAGCGTACCCCTAGTTTAAACTACATCTAAGTCCTGTCGTTGTAACGAATATATAGTGTGCTTTAAAAAATTGCATTCGTAAGACAAAAAATATTTATTAATTGTCAAATTGACAATTTTGAAATTAAATGAATAAAATTGAGGATATTCAAGATATTTGTGCAACATAAATGATGTAGAAGATTAAGAAAAGATCAGATGTCAATGTTAAAGGTACTTTTATCATATCTGCAAATTTGATATACATAATTGAAATTTGTATTTAATTTTACAAAATGAATGAGAGACAGTGTTTCACATGAAAATAATACTGAATTAAATAATGTTATACGCAACGAAGCATATTTAGACAGAATCATAATAGGCCCGGAAACGAAAACACTTCAAACCTCACATGTAGTTGTCAAATATTTTTATATAATAATTAATGTGCTAGACAAATTTGGAGTATAAATAAATTATTTTTAGATAATTTCACACGTTTACTGTAAATTGCAACCAGTTTCATACCCAAATAAAAGTTCTGGTGTATCGTCAAAACCAGCACCGCCGTTAGAGGCGAACAATTTTATTCATATTTTAATTTATAAATTTTTTTCTTCCCATTTTTCCTCATGTATACTCGTACATATGAATAGACGCTTCTATAAACCTATTTTTGTACTACATATTATTCTTATTTTAGATAATATTAAGTATTAATTTTTACACTGACAACTAAATGACATTTGAAAATATTCGTATATTAAGGTACGTTCTATCGGTGTCAGAAATATTCCTACTAGAATAAGAATATTCTTAAAGCAATAGAACACTCAGTAGCAAATAACTGTCAAGTGCTGGCAAGTAAAAAAATAAATACAATAGAACAGTGGCAGTGGTTATGTGTTATTGTTAGTTAACAACTAAAGATAACTTTGTATGTTTATTTTGGATCTCCAAAATGTTGTTATGCAAATATTACAGAGATTATAATTATATAAAAATATATTAAATAATAAAAACGTAAAGGAGATATTTTTGTTGAGCACAGTCTACTCTAAACATTCACAAATGTAACAGAAAAGTACGCGCGACAGTCGACTAGTAAAATTTTGAATTTATATCCATTCTATATATCTTCCTACCAACGCTTCCAACCCTGAAGTTGGAATGATTCGTAGGAATATTTCGATTTTTTGACGCAAAAGAACGACCATTGATGTTCTCCTAGAAGAAGTAGGAAGATTTGTGACACCAATAGAACGTACCTTTTATGTCTGACTTCATATTCATCGCAGACCATGTCCAGATGGATACAAGGGCTAAATTCGGTCTACGTAGACTAGGTTTAAACTGGGTCTAAAATTTACTACCAGGGGGTCTAAGTTAGACCTAGTTTAAACCTAGTCTACTAAGACCTAGTTTAAACCGGGTCTATCTCAGTTACTATGAATACGGCTGCAAGGGTTTTTGGACTTAAATTTCAGGCATCACTTAAATAAAAATTCCTTGTTGGTGTATCTGGGCATTAGTGGCAAATATTTTGATGTTCTATGTTACAATAATATTTCCAATTAAATTTAAACAGTAAATACGGTCAGATTATCATCACTCTCATCCTATATTCGTTTAGTTTATAGAATCATTTGTTGCTCCATTTATTCCTTATTCAAAATTAATTTCCCCCATTGTCTTCTACTTTCTTGTCACTTGTCCCCTCTTTCGCCATAAATTCCTCCATTTATGATTTCCATATATCAATCAATGGCATATGACACCATGACGCAAGCATTCTCTAATTATGCATACGTAAAGATTTCTCGGTTAATTTAGTCTCTACCACCATGGTCCCTCACAGTCTAACCCCCTGGTTGCCCTTAACCTCAGTGTCAGGGAGGTTAGACTGTGTAGTTCGTGAGGAACCACTTTGGAGCCGTCGAGAATACCTTATTACGGAGGGTTAGACTGTGAGGGTACTGGGTGAGTGAGGGAGGAAATGGAGCAGTCTAATAGAAGAGAGGAAACGTTGTCATGGAAACGTGTTGGGGTATTGGAGAGGGGCACGCGCCATTTTGTCCCCAAGCAGGGACGGGTCGCGGGAAATTTGCAGGAATTTTCTTACAAGATTCACAAAAGGCATTACGATCTATAAGATCTATTTTATTTTTATCATCAACTTGGAGGTTTCTTTTTTCTTTTCGCAGAGTCGACAGACTTTGTTACTAACTATGCCAATCATACATAGATGGTATTTCAAAGGAAAATGGCCAGTAAGGATATCTGTCATAATTCTAAACTCCTTTTTGCTTAAAAAAAAGCGTTGATGAACATTTCTGCAACTGGGCATTATACTGTGATTCTACTGGGTAAACACAATGGCTCGTACCACGAGCACGGTTTTAACTAAAACGCTGTTGTAAGAAATGTCAAATTCAAATTTCAATATTTAATTTCGCCCTTATGTTTAAAGAACGATTTTTTTAAAAATAATTGTTTGAATACAAATCTTGTTCTGCTTTAAAATCATATTTTGATAAATTTGATATTATTAATTATTAATATTAAATAATGAAATTTGACATTTTTTAAAACAGAGTTTTAGTTAAAACCGCTCTCGTGGTACGAGCCATTCGGTCTTATTTTATTTAAAAATTGACATTAGCTGTACCAAGTATTTTTACCTCCCGCTACACTTCGTAAGGTATAGGGATCGTGCTAAAAGTCGCATATCGAGATTTTGGTAAATGACCGCGTTTTAAGGTCCCTAGAATCCAATTTTAACATTTTCACGATGATGTCTGTGTGTATGTATGTTGTATGTGTGTGTGTGGATCGTCCACTCTAACTCAAATACTATCATTCAGAAAATTTTGAAACCTTGTATTTCGAATGTTGTAATTGTAATGGAAAGAGCCCATTAGATTTTGGTGAAAATTGGATAACCAGAAATGGCACTTTATTAAAAAGTCAAAATAGTTTTTCTTTGAAAATATTATTTTTTCGAAATTAATGTTATTATAAAAATTAAATTAAATTTTCTGTAGATTTGCATTAATACTTTTTCTATATATTTTATGGATAAATTTATAAAATTATCTAAAATTTAAATCCCAGAGCCTACGCTTTAAACAAACAGTTATTCAAATGTATGTAACTGACAGATAAATGTCACTATCAAAGAACTAATCATTTCAAAATACAGTTTCCAGCATAAGTAAATATGTAGGTATGTATTTAGATTAATTAAATTAATAATTCACAAAAATGTTTAAGCTAATACTCATTTTTGAATTAGTGAATTCTATTTGATCCCGGTATTTAAAATTTAATCTTCATTTTATTATAGCTCCGGTGGCACTATGGTTAGAGCAACGCCTCTTGTCATGAGTGCCCTCGGGGCTCTGTATTCGAATCCCACTAAGGCATGGATGTGTGTGAATATGAACCCACTTATTTGAAGCCTATAATAAAATTTAATGAAAAACTATTTTAAAATATAATCCAAAACTTTTCAAATTTGGTATATAAGACTTTTATATCAATTGGAATAACAGTGAACAGTGAACTGAAGTTGTTAACAGTTTTTCTTGAATAAAATGATTTCATTTTGATTTTAGAAATACATGCATCAAATAAGAGTTTTAGAGAATTAAATTCTGCGTCTAGCACATCAAGTATTATTAAATTAGCCCTTTGTATAAGCGAGATATGTAAATTTAAAACTTATATACTTTTTGGTCTTTTTGGTTTTTGTAATGAAGCTTGCTATAGATTTGAACAAAAAATAACAAAAAAATAAAAAAAGATGTTAATGTCAAATTACGTCAAATACGTGCAATTTTATAATTGAGTCTATACTTCATATTGGTCTTGCGTACAAGGAAGTCGTGTGGTGTCCACATCAGATTTTTTTACTATAGCGTGACCGCCGAGCCTTGAGCTGTGGGGATGAGTAATGCGCAGAGAGAGAACGCACTTGAAAGAGACAGGTACGGCTGCTGGCAAGAAATTGAAGTCCCTACCACAATTTAAAGGCAAGGCCACTGCGCATCCAAGCTAGTCGATCACGGCGGTGAAACTGTACATTTAAGTTGTCTGTAGCAAAAAGCTCTCCAATGACATAATATCTACATGACATTGGTCCAATAGATTTCAATTTCTATTGGTTCTCTTGCAATTACGTTGTGGTTCAGTCAATTTGATTTTGGTAATTTTTTTGTTAAAATGCATATCTTTCTCCGTCTTCGGCGTGCGGGAATGTCGTGCGCTCCGGGCCTGTTCCGGAGCAGAGACGCAGTACCGGAGGCTCCGGGACGTGCGGGAGTCCGGGCGTCGGGCTGTGGAGTTAGCGGGACCGCCACAAATTTATATCTGCCTCATCCGCCGGCTCAGCTGAGATCATTACAAAAGCTCTCTACTCAATTGCGGATACACCGTGGACTTTGATCTATTTGTGTCCAACACAACCTTATTTACTTCTTAACTGAAATTCACACCGTCAACGATTCAATTAGTCACCACAAAATCACTAATGGACCATTAATAACATAATAGTTTTCTCTAATAATTTTAAACGCATTGCCTGCCTAAATATTTTTGTTGCATATTTTTAATATCAATTTATTTTTCACCAAAATAAAATTTATTGTACATATAATCAGCAAGAACCAAAGTTTTAACTGACTGTAAAGGAACCTATATAATTTAGAATCTAATGCACCAATGTTGTTCCTTAAAATAAAAATCCCAAAAACTGAAAACAGACATTTCAAATATTAAAGAATTTCTATATTTTTATTTCCTTGTACAAAGTAAAGGAAGTATTGTAATAGCGAAAAATTTCTGTTTTCAGATTTCAACGGAAATATCCATTTTGACCATCCCTGAATCCATTTTGACTAATTTCGTCGTGACGTCTGTACGTACTCAAAACGGTAAGTCATAGAAAGTTTTGGTCATTACATAATTTCCAAAAATGGTACTTTATTTGAAGCCTATATAATAGATTTTACTGAAAAACTAATTTAAAATATAATCAAAAACTTTTCAAATTTGGTATATAAGAATTTTCTGTCAATGGGAATAACATACCAGATTTTGGTTAAAATAGGCTAATCGGAAGTGACATATTACCTGAAGTTATTAAGAGTTTTTCTTGAATAAAATGGTTTTATTTTGATTTTAGAAATAAATGCTTCAAATAATAGTTTTAGAGAATTAAATTCTCCATCTATAGCATATCCAATATTATTAAATTAGCCCTTTGTATAAGCTAGATATGTAAATTTAAAAATAATAAAGCTTGCTATGGATTAGGATAAAAAAGTACAAATATGTCAAATTAGGTCAAATACGTGCAATTTTATAATTGGGTTTATATATCTTGTGGTCTTGCGTACAAGGAAGTCGTGTGGTGTCCACATCAGATTTTTTAATTTCTGTCTGTGGACAGATGCAAGAACAACCAAGGTTAATTGGTTAAATAAACAATATTTAAACGAAATGAACTGTCAAATCACAGATTTATCATTGCTGTCAACAAAACGATGTAATATTGTTTATTTAACGTTCCACCTCACGTCTGGGCCCCTAGGTATTAAAAGAAAACACGTGAACCATCTAAATTCTAATGCCCGGTTGCAGAAACGTTCATCAACGCATTGATCGGTCAGCGGTTCATCAAAACGAACAAATTCGAATCAGTTTGCTTGTTCTTAAGACATTTTAATCATTGCTGTCAAAAAATTGCGTTGAATTTGTTCATTTGATGAACCGTTAACCGAACAATGCATTGATGAACGTTTCTGCAACCAGGCATAAGTGAGAAGCTTATGGCAAAAATAATCATACTCTAAAAAATATTGTATATATGAGTTACATTCAGTTTCTATAAAAACGTCCTATAAAAATATCTAATTATTATGTACTAGCCCATCAATGTTTTTATTTCTATTTCTTAACATCCTAGTAAATAATTTTCTAATATTTGACGAAGATTCTGAGTTAAATTAACTTACAGAAATCTATAAAAGTAAGCTAAAAAGTTTTTTCTTTGATTATCTCAAATTCAATAAAATGGACTTAGGTTGTTTTTGCTAACAGCTCTTCATTTGTAAAGGAACCTACATAAACCAATGTCATGCCATAAAACAAAAAAATACTTATTGCAGTAATAACCAATGTAGATATGTCAATATAATCTTGAAGAGCTTTAGTGATATAGATAGACAGTTTAAATCTTTCATTTCTAAAATTATTAAAATGTGTTGACATTGGTTGTTGCATTAAGCCACAGATAGATTACAAAACTTTTAGTAGGTATTAAAATTTTCTAAATCTGTGCGCCAATTTTTATGAACTTTAATGAAAAAAAAAAATCTTTTAAAAGCAAGGTCAATTTTTTTTTAGAATTTTTGTTATTACAAATGTCTTAGAATTTGTTGTTTGAATACTCCATCACCCCTCAAAGTTTTCATGGACACAATATTTAATTGTTATTATTTAAAGACCACCACTTCTACAAACTCATATAATTTTCTACGAGTCTAGAATCCTCTATTTTTTTTATTCCTCTTCGTGTGATATTCTGTGTGCTTTATACCCCTGTTTCCTTAACTACGCCGGGGAAGCTTTGCTAATGAATACCGGTCGCTATGGCTGCAATAAAGTGGAATCTTCTTCCGCCTTTGAAAAAATACTCACAGAGAGAACCAACCGAGTCGACATTACACACAAGACTTAGGCTACACAAATAACGCTTTAATTTTACTTTAATATGCACCATTAGTAAATTTGTTTAATTTTTACCTTCCGTCACCTTTAGGTAAGGAAGGTATTGTCGTTGCAAAATTGTTCTTACCTCTTTTGGTTAGAACTAACTGGAAATTAAAACTATTGTTTGCATCGTTTTTAACCTTCAGTTTCAGGACCGGCCCAAATTGGTTTAGGGGGACATTTTTTTAGCCTATTTTTTGCAAAATAAATTAAAAATCAAATTATAAGTTTATTGACTCGTCCAGTGTGTAGCTTTAATCATAATGCTGACAATTCCAGCTGCAGCAAACTTATATTAATTAAATCCTATTTATATTTTTACCTTCCGTCACCTTTAGGTAAGGAAGGTATTGTCTTTGGTCAAAAAATTCGGTGGTGAGTTTTTGACGAATAAGCACGTTTTAGGGTCCCTAGAATACGATTTTACTATTTTTACGATGATGTATGTATGTGTGTGTGTGTATGTATGTATGTATGTATGTATGTATGTATGTATGTATGTATGTATGTATGTATGTATGTATGTATGTATGTATGTATGTATGTATGTATGTATGTATGTATGTGTGTGTGTGTGTCTGTGTGTGTGTGTGTATGTGTGTGTGTGTGTGTGTGTGTGTGTGTGTGTGTGTGTGTGTGTGTGTGTGTGACAAAATTTTCTAATGCGATAACTCTAATACTACAATTCCAAAAATTATAATTCTTTCGTATTCCTCTTCGTTACATCCATGTGAAGAGCTGATTAGATTTTGGTTATAATTGCTCAACCGGAAGTACCCTCATTTGAAGATTTTAACAGTTTTTCTTGAAAGATCGATGTTAAATATCATTTTTTCACATTTAATGTTATTATAAATATTAAAGAATTATTTATTCTCTATACGATTTGAATCCATTTTATACTTCATATTAAATGGATATAGAGTTAAAAAATTATAAAGAAATTAAATATCATATATATTAGTCAGCTTTGCTATAACTCTGGAAACAGCTGCTATACATTAAGAAAATTCTGATTGAAAGGTGTCAGTGTCAAGTGCAGTTAACAGTATGTTTATGTTATAATTTTACTGGAAATATAGGATCTTTTGTTAGAAACTTTCTGTATGGAATTAGTACAAATACATACTACTGCCTTAAGGTAATGTACAAGAAATATAATCTTTTGCAAGGAACTTTCTGTATGACGTTTATACAAAATACATAAAACTGACGGAAGATAATGTGCTGGCCACATCAGATTTTTTTACGTTATACTAAGAAAGAAAAAATCTGATGTGGACACCACACAACTTCCTTGTACGCAAGACCAATATGAAGATGAAGTATAGACCCAATTATAAAATTGCACGTGTTTGACGTAATTTGACATTAACATCTATTTTTTATTTTTTTGTTATTTTTTGTCCTAATCCATAGCAAGCTTCATTACAAAAACCAAAAAGTATATAAGTTTTAAATTTACATATCTCGCTTATACAAAGGGCTAATTTAATAATACTTGATGTGCTAGACGCAGAATTTAATTCTCTAAAACTCTTATTAGAAGCATTTATTTCTAAAATCAAAATGAAACCATTTTATTCAAGAAAAACTGTTAACAACTTCAGATAATATATCACTTCCGGTTAGCCTGTTTTAACCAAAATCTGCTATATTATTCTAATTGATATAAAAGTCTTATTTACCAAATTTTAAAGTTTTGGATTATATTTTAATATAGTTCTTCATTAAAATCTATTATAGGCTTCAAATAAAGTACCATTTCTGGAAATTATGTAATGACCAAAAAGGGAGGTGCACAACTAGATGTTATAGAAGTCCTAAATACAAAATTTCAACTTTCTGCGGCTTACCGTTTTTGAGTTATGCGAGATACATACGCACGTACGCACGTACGTACGTACAGACGTCACGACGAAATTAGTCAGAATGGATTCAGGGATGGTCAAAATGGATATTTCCGTTGAAATCTCAAAACCGAAATTTTTCGCGATTACAATACTTCCTTTACTTCGTACAAGGAAGTAAAAAGGTTAAATTCGTTGACGATTATATCAATTGAAAACATTATCATATCAAATACTGAAGGAGTAATTGTTCTTCAGGAAATCTATTGAAATATAACCCCAACATCAAAAAAAGTTGCTACAAAAGCTTTTATACGGAATCCTGTACAGAAAAATAGATTGGTGCAACAGCCCCTCGCCAATTTGGAACAGGTGACATATTTTGGTTCTTGAAAACGGTGATCCGTATCGAAATTTAACAAAACAAGATTCTTATATTTTTTACCTAGGATGAACCGTTAAAGAGTGAAATTAGATTTTCTGAATTGCAAAATAACGAAAAGTATTTATACCGAGACTGATACCTAAACTGAGAAATATTTTTTCTTTCCCTATATACAGGGTTAGTCACGGAAGAGTTATTTTGAAAATCCGTTTGTTTGCAATCCAAAATACTAATGACAACAGAACATATTTAATTGTTTAATGTCAAAATGTCAAAATGACAGAACTGACAGAACCATCACTAGACAGACAAAGCAATCGTGAATTAAATATTCTATTTTTTTAAGAGAGGAAGCTAGACACTGTTGTAAATTGTATTTCGGGTTGCACACAAACGAACTTTGAAAGTAACTCTCCCGTGACTAATCCTGTATATGGTATTAGACAAAAATAAAGCAACTCTATAGAACCCAAAAGAAAAAATCTCTGTAAAAACATTTCATTCAGATTTAGATTAAGGTTCGCGAGTTATGGACACAAATTACCTCTTCTAATTTTTGTACCTATACAGGATGTCTCACAACTCGCGCCCCGGATCGAATGAGGAAACACGAGACTACACTCGGATGTGTAATTTCGAAGAAAAAAAATCTAGCTTAAAAGATATTCGAGAAAAGACGTCTTGAAATTGACCAAAGACCTACACCTTTAATTTGTGATTGCCGTAATTTTACGTTACTATGGTTTTATACAAATCAAATCTTCTTTAAAATGTGTGGGCGACTGTAGTTTTCGAAAAATTAAATTTGACAAGGTGAATAAAAAATGCAAATTCTTACCATGTATTCAGAAATGACAATAATATTTTCGTTTAATACATTTTACACAGCTGCTACAACACGTTGCACTGTACGATATAAATGATGATCTCGGATGACACCTTCGCTACCCTAAATTTGTTGACAGTGAAAAGTCAACTCTAAAGTGTCAAAATTACAGTAAGTCAAACAAATTTTGTAACTCACTCCGGGATTGGTGGATTAAAAAGTCTTGTAACTCCGTTATGCAAGCAGCCGCAAATTATTTTCTTCTATTTGTTGGCAACCTATTGTCGTCGGCAAGTGTCAGTTTCGTCTGGGGCGCGAGTTGTGAGACAGCCTGTATAATCTAAACAAAATTGTAATAAATGAGGGACGCAATTTACAATTTTCTGAACTAAAAATTAGTGCTAAGAACCGGAAAAATTTAGAACCGGGTACTCGGTTAAAAAACTATCCGGGTACCCGGTTCCAGGAACCGATCTTCGGTTCCGAGTAGCGGAACCGATTTTCGGTTCCGGTTCCGATATAGTGTACCTCATAATTTGTAATAAAAATTGGTTATTGTTTTAAAATGCCCAATTGAATTAACTTTAAGATCCAAAGGGGCTACAGAGCACAAATCCTATAGAAATTTAAATAAAGACACAGGTCGTACAGTCGGGGAAAAAGTACCTGGTTTTTCACGTGTTCTTCAGAGAATTGCATTATATCAGTTTATAAGAATATCTGATACCAACTTTCCTAAATTGTTTACCTGTTCCTATTTAATAATTTAAAAAAAATATATCTTTCAAAATAATTAACTTATTCATCATAACATAATAATTCAGAAGTAAATCTAATTCACGGATTGTAATAATGTAAATTTTATTAGCTTCATAATCGAGATTCACCCTTTTTCGGTCCCAGAACCGGGGACCGATACGTTTCGGTTCCAGAACCGAGATCCGTTGAGATTCGATTCCAGAACCGAGAACCGATGAGATTCGATTCGAGAACCGATGAGATTCGATTCCAGAACCGAGAACCGATGAGATTCGATTCCAGAACCGAGAACCGGGTAGTTTCGGTTTTAGAACCGAGAACCGGGTAGTTTCGATTCCAGAACCGGGTAGTTTCGGTTCCAGAACCGAGAACCGGGTAGTTTCGGACTCGGAACGGAGAACCGGGTAGTTTCGGACTCGGAACCGGGTAATTACACATTGAAATAACCGGGTACCCGGGTAATTTTGGAACCGGAACCGAACCGAACCGGAACCGGTTCCCACCACTACTAAAAATTCAAGCATTGCTACCCACAGTTATTTTTGGTATGGATGATCACTCAAACATAAATTGATGATCACTATTTGTGATATTTTTGTAAAGTTTGATTAAAATTTGCTTGTGTTATGAATCCAATTAGCAATAAAGCAGCGTCGTTTCATTGTAGGAGAAATTAGAGTCGGCGGCAAATTCCTGCATAACCGTAACATCTCAGTCTCTATTTAAATTCAAATAACAGGGGTTGTGAGGGGCGGGTGGGCGACGAGACGAACCATCGCTTGGTTAATGCGGGGCTGGAGTCCTGGAGCCTGAAGCCTACCGTGCCTGTGCTCTCTTCCTTGCTGCAGGCTCGCTATTCACATAATTAACTTGCCTTATTCTGCGGCGGACGACTTAAGGGCTTTACATGCGGAGGAATTCCACCCCGGCCTAACCCTATTTGTTTATACCATTCGCAGGGAATTTGTTACTATTCTCTTATCTTCAAGTAGGAAACTCCCTCTTACATATGTAGACAAAATAATATTTGCACAAATACAAAAGTAATTTATTTTTTCTGCAACTCTGAAAAAAAAATCTGGTGTGGCCAATACAATACCACCCGCCATGTACTGCCCGAGTCACAAAAAAAGATTAAGTTTTTTGGATTAGCAAATTTTACTCTAATTTTGACAGTTTATTTCTTAAAATATAGTCTAATCTAATCCAAGTAACTACCTTTTTTTAAACCTCTTAGCAGGATTAAATCTCAATTACAGAGTGGGTTCACATTCACACACATCCATGTCCTTAGTAGGATTTGAACTCAGAGCCCCGAGAGCACTCATGACATGAGGCGTTGCTCTAACCATTGAGCCACCGGAACTATAATAAAATGAAGATTAAATTTTTAATACCGGGATAGAATAGAATTCACTAATCCAAAAATGAGGATTAGCTTAAATATTTTTGTGAATCATTAATTTTTATTAATCTAAAGACATACCTACATATTTACTTATGCTGGAAACTGTATTGAATTCCTTTTCTATTGTTCTATTTACTTTTTCCTTTTTAAAACGTTACTAATATTATTTTGAAATGATTAGTTCTTTGATAGTGACATTTATCTGGCAGTTACATACATTTGAATAACTGCGTATTGTAGGCTCTGGGATTTAAATTATAGATAATTTTATAAATTTATGTAAATCTATAGAAAATTTAATAATATTTAATTCTTATAATAACATTAATCTCGAAAAATTTAAAGGTATTTTTCGAAGAAAAACTATTTTGAGCTTCTAGTAAAGTGCCATTTCCGGTTATCCGATTTTCACCAAAATCTAAGGGCTCTTTCCAATACAGAAAAAATTCAAAATAAAAGATTTCAAAATTTTCTGAATGATGGTATTTGGGTTAGAGTGGAGGATCCACACACACATACACACATACACACACATATACACTTACACACATATACACTTACACACATACACACATATACACATACACACATATACACATACACAAATACACACGTCACATGCACACATACACACATAAACATATACACACATACGCACATAACACATACATACATACACACATACACACATTCACACATACACCCATACACACATTCACACATTCACACATACACACATACACACTTACATACATACACACAGACATCATCGTGAAAATGTTAAAATTGGATTCAAGGCACCTTAAAACGTGCTCATTTAGCAAAATCTCGATATGCGATTTTTAGCACGATCCCTATACCTCGCTTACTAAGGGTAGCGGGAGGTAAAAATGTTGACAATTACTGAAGTATCCTTCTAGACATAGGAAGGATCTGAATCCCTTTATTTTTATTTTTAGCTGTGGGTACAGGTAAAATTCAGCTGGTAATGTATGGTCCTAAAGTTTTGAGAATTTTTTTGGATACTGATAACTTAATTCATATTTAACATTTAAATTATTGATAATGGACCATTATCTTCAATGGCCCTTAATTTTCTTCTGACTTGCCGCATCATCCTCTGGACAACATCTGGATCGATTTCTCGAATCTTTTGGTAAATGCTACGTCGTAATTGTTCTTTATTTGCAGCTTCCCATTCCGTGTCGTACACTTTTCTGGTCAATTTTGACCAAAATTCTTCTATTGGTCGAGCTTGAGGCACATTGAGAGGATTGTCCAATTTCGGAACAAATTATACGTTGTTTTCGCTATACCAGTCCTGGCGTAATGGCATGAAGCTAGATCAGGCCAAAACATTATATCATCATTGGCGTGATGTGTATTTAAAAATTGAAGCAATTTAGACAGGCATCTTTGAATATAAAGTTGTTCAGTAAAGGCTTCTTCTCGAACACGACCAATGTACGGCTGCGAGATATATCCGGCTTCGGAAATGGCACACCATACTAAAATTTTATCCTCAAATTTAGATTTACCTTTGAACTTGCCATTGTCTGGTGTGTTTTCCATGTCAGTATAAAAACCATCGTTTCCGTTCATGTGTGAATGGGACAAAGTAAAATATTTCTCGTCATCCATTACAATAAGTTTATTGAGAAAATGAATGCACCTTCTAATTGGGCTACGGTATATTTTGGTGCCTTTCTTCTTGTTTTAAACACCACGTCATTTCAGGAAAGTGTTCTAAAAACAGTGGTCTTCGATAAATCGAATCTTTTGGCTTCAGTTCGTTATGACTCCCCAAGTTTGGCTTTAACGGCTGTAATTAATCATTATTCTCTCATGTGGCTCAAAATTTTTGGTCGACCACTTTTGGGCAAATTAACACAGGGTATATCTTCTTCACAATCTTTTATTGTCCGATAAATTGTTGCCATAGAGATATTGTGCTCGCGATAAATTACAACAATATCACTCTTAGGCATTCGCCCAGCAAGATTATAAATTCCTTTACGAACATTTAGCTTATATGACATTTTGCTGCATCAAATCAAAAAAACTAAACTGTCAAAATGAAAACAAGTTAATTGTGATATTTTGTTTCCAGCGACAATTTGATTAAGGCCCACTTTTACAATTGATGGATAAACTATGGTATAGCTCGCGGAGGTATAACTTTATCTTAGCAAAGCAAAGCTATCTTTTACAATGGATTTTTATCTATCAGATAGTTATATCAGGAATTACTTTAAATCACTAGGTTGGTATTGACACAATAAAATGTTCTTCTTGTAAGACAATTTTTCTTTAATATTGTTATTATTTATGCCTTTTAATTTGCATTTTTCACGATGTTAGATGAAATAAATGTTAATTTTGATTCTGACAGTGATGATGAAATACTTTATTGACATCTGTCAAACGTATGAAGAACAATACATCGTCTGTGTTTACGTGGTATCCATAAGGACCAGGGATAAAGTTATCCGAGGCAGAGGCGTAAACTTTTAATTTTGGCTGTGGTTGCACTATTTTTATTTTAGATAAGTGTATATATTTTTATAAATGCAAAGTAAAAATGGCATAGTTAATTTATTATGCACATATTAAATTATACGTATATATGGCTTAACCATAGACTCCTGGTCCAAAAACAACATGATAAATTTATCTATATCCGAAAGTGTTTCATTTAGCAAATTCTGCTTCAAAGTGATTCTAAAAAAATAATTTTGTTTATAATAGAACGCTTTGTCAGATTTGAATGAAATTTTGGTATGATAATCCATATGGACATAAGACATCTTTTCAGATGATATTTTTTGTTATTATTAGTGATCCATTATTCTATGTAATTTAGGTGTCACGAGCATGATTAGTTCATAACTTTTTTTTAATCGACCGACATTATTACTACATATGAAATATAATAAACTGTTAGGAAAATTACTGGGGGTTAGGGATGGGTAAAAATCAAGAGAATATCAATCTAGCGAATCGATACGAATCGTAACTTTCAATATCGATCTACCATCAGATCTAGATGCAAAATATCGATCTGCAATAAATAGATTACTTACAAAATTGAATTTCAGTTATACTGAGATGTTATAAAAAGGCAACGTTGTAAATTAAAATGGTTTAATTTGCTAATAATTCAGATAATACAACACAAACATGATAAATTGCCACAGACCATAGACCAGAGAACGACAGAAAGAAGTGAAATAGTCAAGTCAAAAGTAAATCTAAAGTATAGATTATAACCGTACCAAGCTAAGAAATGATACAAAATTATATTTTAACGACTTTTAATAAAAAAAAGATCGATTCGTTCAGTGAAGGTAAATACCGAAAATACAACTTTCGATCGATATTTTTAAAAATTGGTTCAGAATCGTGGATCCCTACTGTGGGTGCTGGGCACCCACACTTTTACTTTCTGTGGGTGCGCGTGCGTCCGTGCACCCACGTAGTTTACGCCCCTGATCCGAGGTTTATACGACCGATTTCTATGGGATAAGAAACACTGGTGTTTATTCTGTCTGAGGTTTTTCCGAGGTTTGTAAAATAAAATTTCGTATTTTATACCTGGTATAGCGTTATACGAGGTTTATCTAATGATTGTAAAAGTGGCCCTAAACGTTATTTGTTATAAATATAAAACATCTAAAAAAATTCTCAAAACTTTAGGACCATCCGTTATTCCTAAAATAGCCTTTTCCGGAGCTTTTCATTAAAAATATAAGGTATTCCATATTTCACGTACAGTGAATTAGTGAACATCCTTCCCTAACGAAGCTTTTAAGTGCTGGGCAATAACAATCAATATCTCTCTGCAAAAAGTGCATATTTTAATTGAATTAGCCGGTATGTTAGGTCTGGCAATAACTATCAGTCTTTATTCGGTTATGTAAATGACGTCGCATCTCGGGACTAGCGGTCATTTGTTTTCTCTCCCTCGCCGACAAACGAGCATCGAGCACACCCTCGCAACACCCCCTGCCATCACGCTGCTAGATCGTCAACTGTTTCTTCTTCACGGGGCTGTAAACTAAGGCACTCAGGGTAATAACGATAGTAAATCTTCGCGACCAACCCACATAAAAATACGGACCCGGGAGCTTTTAATTATTTCACTTAGGGAAGAGGTTTCTCAGATGTTTTTCTAAGGAAATAAAGCCGTTTTTGCTGTATTGTGTCTCCTGTAAAGAGTTAATATTCTACATTACAACCGAATTCAATTGAAGAGCTCTTGGCAAAACAAATATTGTAAATACTAAGAGTTACATACAGTTTGGTAAAACTGTTCTTCGCAAAAAGTATCTTAGTCGCAAGTTTTCTACAAAAACGTGCTATAAAAATGTCTAATTATTATGTAATTGCTCATCATTGTTTATTTTTAATTTCTTAATGTCCAGTAATTTTCCAATATTTAAACATGATCGATCTTAAGGTAATAGCTATTAACATACCTAGGCATGTTATGTATATCATAACTGCCGAAGATGTCCGTTTGAAATCCGAGCTCATAGAGCGAGGATTTTAAGACGTGTAAGGCTTGTTATGATTAATAACTTCCGTGGTTTGTTCAATAGTTTATCGGTTTCCGAAAGACATTATTGATAAATACCATTTTTTGAAATTCTCTCATTAATGCTACTTTCAGATTGCTATGGTTAAGAGAACAATTATTTTGACATATATCAATACGACAAATATTCAAATTGTGTTTTGTTCCACATGTTTATTACTTTAGAATAAAGTAAATAGTATTTAGAACGATAGGCTAACGTTATCTGTATGTATTAATGAAGAGCATTATATTTTCATTTTATTTTATTTTCATTTTGTAGACCGTTGTTGACAAGTCAGTATGGTAATAATATAACCATACAGATACAGTTATTACTTAGTTACCAGCCTACTTTTGTACATGTAAACAATGGAATAATATCCTGAAACCGGTAAATTAAGTTACAGAAATCTATAAAGTGGGAAACATTCGCTAAAAGAACAACGGTTTAATTCATACGCTACGATAGAGTCTTCTGTTCGAGAATTGAAATTCTCGTAACATTCTGTAATCGTAATAGAAAGGCCCATTCAGAATAAAAAAATTGGCGGTAGTGTAAGAATGGACCTTTTCAATTTAGCGGCTATCTCTTTCAATCGCTGCAAATAGTAAGAAAATGGCGCGAACAACTGCCAGTTGGGCTGCCAAACGAAACGTCAAAAATATTGCAGTTATTAAAATACTTGTATTCTCAGTGAAAATTTGCATCTTTAAACATTTTACCTACAATAAAAGCTTTTGTAACTTATTTCGATAATATTTTTTAAAGTTATCTGAGATATTCTCACATTTTACGTCTAAATTTTTTAGAAACAAACGCCATAGATCTCTGTTGTTCTTAGTATGCGCAGATCCCCATTGCGCATATCTTCTATCTCTTTAGACTGAAAAGGTCCATTAGTGGCATCGGCAGCGTAAGAAATTTATAGTAAAAATTATTTCCGTTCACATTATTGAAATTATAGTTTCTAGGATTTTTTTATTATTTATTACTAGTGTGCAAGGTTGACAGTTACAGCTGTCATTTTATTTTTGCGCAAAAAGCAACTGACATAGATGATGACTTATTAATTACACTTATCCACAAGCACTCCATTGTGTGAGATAAGCGAAGAGATTAAGGGAATTTAAAATTATTTCAAAAAAAGTAAATGCGTGGGCACAAATTGTCTTTGAAATTTATTAGTATTATTAATTATTTTTATTTTATCTGATGAAATCAAATGTCAATAAAAGTCAAAACTGTCAAAAAAATTAAGCGGTACCGTAGTGGCAACGTAGAAGTTTGAAGTTTGCAAACTCCCACCGCTGCCGTTGCCACTACGCTACTACTAATTTTCTTAATTTTTGGATGTGAACGAATACGTTTGCTATAACGCATTCAATCTTTTACCCAGGCCACTACCACTGCCACTAATTCTACCACTATCTTAATTTTTTTGTTGTGAATGATACTTTACTGGTCTATTTTGTTATCTGATAACATTGTTGGACCCCAAATTGGCATTTGCGTCTACCGGATCATCAAATCATCAAAGCGTTCTATCAGCAGACTCCGGCAACTCCGGGATCCGGCTTCCGGAAACGAGATCGAGACATATCAATTATGTCGCAACGTTTACTAATCGTATCACACGGATCACAGCCCACTATACAGGGAGAGAAAGAGAAACTGTAATACGAAACAGGGAACGGAAACAGGGAATACCAACAAGTTTGCAGAAAAAGAGAAATAGGATAAGACTAGCAGGACAAGTGTGAAGATAATACAACAGAATTAGTATAAAAATCTGATGTGGCCAGCACATTACCTTCCGTCAGTTCTATATATTTTGTATAAATATCATACAGAAAGTTCCTTGCAAAAGATTCTATTTCTTGTACATTACCTTGAGGCAGTTGTATGTATTTTATACAAATTCCATACAGAAAGTTTCTAGCAAAAGATCCTATATTTCCAGTAAAATTATAACACATACATACTGTCAACTGCACTTGACACTGACACCTTTCAATCAGAATTTTCTAAATATAGCAGCTGTTTCCAGAGTTAAAGCATAGCTGGCTAATATATGATATTTAATTTCTTTATAATTTTTTACCTCTGTATCCATTTAATATGAAATATAAAATGCATTTAAATCGTATAGAGAATAAAATATTCTTTAATATGTATAATAACATTAAATGTGAAAAAATGATATTTAACATCGTTTTTTTTTTTAAAAATTTTTTTTAAATCTTCAAATGAGGGTACTTCCGGTTGACCAATTATAACCAAAATCTAATCAACTCTTCATATGGATGTAACGAAAAGGAATAAGAAAGAATTATAATTTTTGGAATTGTAGTATTAGAGTTATATATACAGGGTGTTAATTAAAAAGCGGGCCATGGGCGTTTAACATGGGAAATCAGTTTTTCCTTGCGCAAAAGTTCCCAATTAATTTTAAACAAAAGTGTTTCAAATAAAAGTTGTAGATTATTAAATTGTACACCAGCATTACTGAACAGATTTTATTTTGCATGTTTAGTAACCTGTAAAATCCAAATTGAAATTCTATAAATATTGCTCATTTGTAGTAATAGCCATGGAATTTAAACAAAATTACAAAGAAATGCATATCGTTTGAACTATCAGAAATTCGATTTTCAAATAAAAATTACTGATAATTATATTCTATCGTAAGTCCTTGAAAATATTTTGTTTTTATAATCTACATCTAAATTATTGCTTAGATTTTATTTATTTTTATTTTGTAACCTGCAAATCGAAATTCTGACAATTCAAACGATATGCATTTCTTTGTAATTTTGTTTAAATTTCATGGCTATTACTACAAATGAGTACGATTTATAAAATTTCAAATTGGATTTTACAGGTTACTAAACATGTAAAATAAAATATGTTTAATGATGCTGGTGTAGAATTTACTTCTCTACAACATTTATTTGAAACATTTTTGTTTAAAATTAAATGGGAAGTTTTGCGCGAGGAAAAACGGATTTCCCATGTTAAACGCCTATGGCCCGCTTTTTAATTAACACCCTGTATATATATATATATATATATATATATATACACAGGGTGTTTCACAACTCGCACCCCATACGAAACTGACACTTGCCAAAAAATAGAAGAAAATAATTTGCGGCTGCTTGCATAATGGAGTTACAAACAAGACTTTTTAATCCACCAATCCCGGAAGGATATCTTGAGGTGTGATGATATTATTACAAATAAAACTGGTTGCTAGGTTTTAAAAATACTACTAGTGAGTTACAAAATTTGTTTGACTTACTGTAATTTTGACACTTTAGAGTTGACTTTTCACTGTCAACAAATTTAGGTTAGCGAAGGTGTCATCCGAGATCATCATTTATATCGTACAGTGCAACGTGTTGTAGCAGCTGTATAAAATGTGTTAAACGAAAATATTATTGTCATTTGAATTCTTTGAGATTAAAACAACAAATGGTGGTTCAGATTTAATATGACACTGACTTTTTCGAAAACTACAGTCGCCCACACATTTTAAAGAAGATTTGATTTGTATAAAACTCTAGTAACGTAAAATTACGGCAAACATACGTTAAAGGTGTAGGTCTCTGATTGGTCAATTTTAAGACGTCTTTTCTCGAATATCTTTTAAGCTAGATTTTTTTTTCTTCGAATTTACACGTCCGAGTGCAGTCTCGTGTTTCCTCATTCGCTCTGGGGCGCGAGTTGTGAGACAGTCTGTATATACACATACACACACATATATACAGACATCATCGTAAAAATAGTAAAATCGTATTCTAGGGACCCTAAAACGTGCTTATTCATCAAAAACTCACAACCTAATTTTTTGACCAAAGACAATACCTTACCTAAAGGTGACGGAAGGTAAAAATGAAATAACAGAAAATTTTAGTTTGAGAAATGACAAATATGTAATATAGGGAGGCTTCTGAAAAATCTTGACGAGCTAGGCGCCCAAAACTTTTCAGGAGTTAAAATTAAAACTTGTTCTCAAAAAAATTTCGGTAATTGTCGCAAAAATTCAGATATAGAGTGTACAAGCCCCAAATCTATAATATTTCGGTCGGCTTATTATTATCAAACTTGCACAAATAGTTAAAAATTTCTACAAAGTTATGAGCTTGGGCTAGGATACAAATTTCAATAATTTCTAAGCTCACTCGATTCATATTCTTATACGTATGGAAATAAATCTGATACATAGTAGGCGTGATGGTATCATCGTTCACCCCAAGCTATTATTATGTATTTGTTATTATTCTAACATATTCTTGGTATAATGCTCTTCCAGCACCAGCGTTGTCTGTATGCATAGATTCTCTGGTCTCCCCTTGTGTGGGGGAAGTAGGGAAGTTGTTGTAGGGTTGCGACCCACGCCTTGATTGGCTCTGGCTCCACTAATCCCACTTGAGCCCTGGTGGCCTGCCTCGTGCCCTTCCAGTAACACCATCTCCTGCCAATCGACTTGATTGCCTACATGCACCAAGAAGATGGACGGAATTAACTGTTTATAACAATATCAACACAAGCTTCTAACGTTCTAACAACGTTTTCAAAATCAATTGGAGCAATATATAAAAATTTGTAAGAATATCTAAGCTAACCTATTTTTATGCGTTTAATACATGCCGACATACTTGACAATCGTAATGAAGAACACCCTTTTTGCAATTTTTCTTATTCATTTTCATTATCTGCTGATTTATATTTTATTTTTATGCTTTCAATACATGCCTACATACTTGACAATCGTAATGATGGGCACCCTTTTTGCAATTTTTGTTATTCATTTTCATTGCCTGCTGAATTATATTTTATTTTTATGCTTTTAATACATACCTACATACTTGACAATCGTAATGATGGGCACTCTTTTTGCAATTTTTGTTATTCATTTTCATTATCTGCTGAATTATATTTTATTTTTATGCTTTTAATACATGCCTACATACTTGACAATCGCTTGGTAAGGGAGGTATAGGGATCGTGCTAAAAATCGCATATCGAGATTTTGGTAAAATTTAACATTTTCACGATGATGTCTGTGTGTATGTGTGTGTATGATAAATGTCACTATCAAAGAAGTAATCATTTCAAAATAATATTTGTAACGTTTTAAAAGGAAAAAATCTGATGTGGCCAGCACATTACCTTCCGTCAGTTCTATGTATTTTGTACAAATTTCATACAGAAAGTTCCTTGCTAAATATTATATTTCTTGTACTTTACCTTCCGGCAGTTGCATGTATTTTATGCAAATTCCATACAGAAAATTATTATTTTGTGACGTTTTCTATATACAGTGTAATGTATCTGCAGAAATAAAAGATTTATTATTATTATTATTATTTCTTGTAAATTACCTTAAAGCAGTTGTATGTATTTTATACCAATTACATACAGAAAGCAAAAGATCCTATATTTCCAGTAATATTATAAGACACACACTATGTCAATTTCACTTGACACTGACATCTTTCAATAAAAATTTTCTTAATATAGTAGCTGTTTTCATAGCTATGGCTACTTTATGAAATTTAATTTCTTTATAATTTTTTAACTCTATATCCATTTAATATTAAGTATAAAATGCAGTCAAATCGTATAAAGAATAAAATATTCTTTAATATTTATAATAACATTAAATGTGAAAAAATGACATTTAACATAGTTTTTTCAAGAAAAACTGTTAAAATCTTCAAATGATGGTACTTCCGGTTGTCCAATTCTAACCAAAATCTAATCAGCTCTTCACATGGATGTAACGAAGAGAAATACGAAAGAATTATAATTTTTAGAATTGTAGTATGGCAGTTATCGTAGACGAAAATTTTGTTACACACACACACACACATACATACATACACACACACACACACACACACACACACACACACACACACACACACATACAGACATCATCGTAAAAATAGTAAAATCGTATTCTAGGGACCCTAAAACGTGCTTATTCATCAAAAACTCACCACCGAATTTTTTGACCAAAGACAATACCTTCCTTACCTAAAGGTGACGGAAGGTAAAAAGTAAATAGAACAACAGAAAAGAAATTCAATAAGTTCCCAGCTTAAGTAAATATGTAGGTATGTATTTAGATTAATAAAAATTAATGATTCACAAAAATAAGCTAATCATCATTTTTGGATTAGTGAATTCTATTCTATCCCGGTATTTAAAATTTAATTTTCATTTTATTATAGCTCCGGTGGCTCAATGGTTAGAGCAATGCCTCATGTTATGAGTGCCCTCGGGGCTCTGGGTTCGAATCCCACTATGGCATGGATGTGTGTGAATGTGAACCCACTCTGTAATTGGGACTTAATCCTGTTGAGGGGTTTAAAAAAAGGTATTAGACTATATTTTAAGAAATAAACTGTCAAATTTAGAGTAAAATTCACTAATCCAAAAATAAGAATTAACTTAATCTTTTTTGTGATTCGGGCTGTAAATGGCGGGAGGTACTGTATTGGCCACAACAGATTTTTTTTTTAATTTTCGTCGGAAATCTCCGTGTTGTAGATGTATTCCATTCGTAAAAAGGTTGAACGTGTGCTATTATAGGGTGTAGGTTGTAGGCTTAGTGTTGGGATACAAGATTATAACGCAATCAGACTACAGATCTACAGATCTACCCTAGTTACACACGAGCCACGCCATGCGCCTCATTTACCTAAATAGGATCACCCTACGCAACCACCTAATTTCATTTCCACCGCATCAGGAACCCTGGGTTGCCCTTGAGGAACACTACCTTCCACTACATTTAACACACCCACCAAGACACACATGGATCATGGAAGGGAACCAAATTAAAATTAGGAACAGGAAAAGAAAACAAATGTAGATAAATGGTTATTGTTACAATAAGTATTTTATGGTTTTATAACACGACGCGATCCATTACAATTAGATTCTTTGGTTGTTCTTGTATACGTCGTAGCTAGATTTTAAAATCCGTCGTTTTATAAAATGTGGAAACATTGCTAAATATTCGTTGACAAGTATATAGGCAAAAATTGCAAAAAGGGTGCCCATCATTACGTTTGTCAAGTATGTAGGCATGTATTAAAAGCATAAAAATAAAATATAATTCTGCAGATAATGAATATAAAATAAAAAAATCTGGTGTGGCCAACACAATACCTCCCGCCATTTACAGCCCGAGTCACAAAAAAGATTAAGCTAATCATTATTTTTGGATTAGCGAATTTTAATCTAAATTTGACAGTTTATTTCTTAAAATATAGTCTAATCTAATCCAAGTAACCATCTTTTTTTTATACCCGTCAACAGGATTAAATCCCAATTACAGAGTGGGTTCACATTCACTCACATCTATGCCTTAGTGGGATTCGAACCCAGAGCCACGAGGGCACTCATGACATGAGGCGTTGCTTTAACCATTGAGCCACCGGAACTATAATAAATTGAAGATTAAATTTTAAATACCGGCATAGAATAAAATTCACTAATCTAAAAATGATAATTAATAGTATATTAAAGAACGTGTTTTATAAGACATGTTTTTTTCGCACGCGTCAAAATTTAGAAAACGAGCGTTAGCGAGTTTTCTAATTGACAAGTGCGAAAGAAAGTCTTATAAAATGAGTTCTTTATACTATTTTTTATATTTTGCGCCTTCTACAATAATATTTACTTACTCAATTTGTGATTATATATGTAACCATTTGTACATTTTCATGTAAATAGTCTTCCCTAAATAAAAAAAAAAAAAATAATAATAATATCTCGGACACGAAAAGAGATATTGACCTGTGGTTTTAAAATCTTAAATCTACACTCTTCAAACTACTTATATACAAATTTTCAGAACTTTTATTTTTTAAAAAATTTCCATCCTTTTTTAAACCACACCATCCTCATACCCAAAATTGGGTGTGCGGTACACCTTCAACGACCTCACCAGTAAATTCCTCGTACCAAAAAACATAAGTATACCAATTTTCATGACAATATTCCAGCGGATACATTAATTATTAAACATTCCTTGAAATTGTCAAAAACTGAAAAAATCGCAAGGGGTACACCTTAGATTTTTTGCGATTTTTGGCCATTTTCAGACTTTTCCTTCTGGAGATTGTAATAGTTGTTCAAAAATTATGAAAATTGGTATGCTTATATAATTTTGCTCGTAGAATCTAATGGTGATATCGCCAGCCGTGTATAATTGACCATTTTTGAGATATGATCAAAAAATGGGCATTTTTGAGCAAAGTTTTGAGGCCGAATATCTCGGACACGAAAAGAGATATCGACCTGTGGTTTTAAAATCTTAAATCTACACCCTTCAAACTACTTATATACACATTTTCAGAATTTTTATTTTTTAAAAAATTTCCATCCTTTTTTAAACCACACCATCCTCATACCCAAAAATGGGTGTGCGGTACACCTTCAACGACCTCACCAGTAAATTCCTCGTACCAAAAAACATAAGTATACCAATTTTCATGACAATATTCCAGCGGATACATTAATTATTAAACATTCCTTGAAATTGTCAAAAACTGAAAAAATCGCAAGGGGTACACCTTAGATTTTTTGCGATTTTTGGCCATTTTCAGACTTTTCCTTCTGGAGATTGTAATAGTTGTTCAAAAATTATGAAAATTGGTTTGCTTATGTAATTTTGCTCGTAGAATCTAATGGTGATATCGCCAGCGGTGTATAATTGACCATTTTTGAGATATGATCAAAAAATGGGCATTTTTGAGCAAAGTTTTGAGGCCGAATATCTCGGACACGAAAAGAGATATCGACCTGTGGTTTTAAAATCTTAAATCTACACCCTTCAAACTACTTATATAGAAATTTTCAGAATTTTTAATTTTTTTAAAATTTCCACCCTTTTTATACTACACCATCCTCATACCCAAAAATGGGTGTGCGGTACACCTTCAACGACCTCACCAGTAAATTCCTCGTACCAAAAAACATAAGTATACCAATTTTCATCAAAATATTCCAACGGATACATTAATTATTAAACATTCCTTAAAATTGTCCCTAAATAAAAAAAAATAATAATAATTTCGACATTATATTATTAAAATGAATTGTCAATTAACTAAAAATAAATTAAGTAAAAATGGGAAGAAACGTCATCTAGTACCAACCGTCTAAAACAAAAAATTGCGTATCGAAATGAAGGTCATTACGATACGCAATTGCGTATCGTAATGACTTCATTATGAACGCAAAATATAAAAACATTTTTGTGAATCGTTAATTTGTATTAATCTAAATACATGCCTACATATTTACTTATGCTGGAAACTTATTGAATTCCTTTTCTATTGTTCTATTTACTTTTTTCGTTTTAAAACGTTACTAATATTATTTTGAAATGATTATTTCTTTGATACATTTATCTGTCAGTTACATATATTTGAATAAGTGCGTTTTGTTTGTTTAAAGTGTAGGCTCTGGGATTTTAATTATAGATAATTTTATAAATTTATCCATAAAATATATAGAAAAATTCCCTGGAATTATTGTAAACTTTTCAACTAAGAAATGCCCAAAAGTCTTCAATCAATTTGAGAAACATTTGGGGGTATATATATACTCTCTCTGTTTTTTATAAAATATTTGACTCCTTAATGCCCTGTAGCATCTAGAGATTAGCTTAAGCTGGGCGAATTATTATTATTTCTTTTTCGAAATTTTAAATCATTTTTGACCAAAGATCTTCTAAAAAACATCGCAAAATTGTTATTAAAAACTTTATTACATAAGTAGGTTATTGGATGTCAACATTACAATTTTGAAACGCCAATGGTTGTTTCTTTTGTTGTCTGTCTTGCAACAGATTAATAGATAAATTTTAGTGAAAGATTAAACAATTATTTAATTTCGTGCGTCTGTCTCCCTTCATTTCAAGTTAATGAAACCCTCCATTGAGTTAACAGTGACAATAAAAAATACAGGAAATAAATAACGGGGTGCGTGAAAAAGTGTAGTCGCGGTCCGTTGATTAATGAAGAGAGGTTAACGTAAACGTTAACGTTAAACAGAAGACCGGAGCGTACTGTAGCGCATGTTGGACACTCTCGTTGTTTTATTTATCGCTATTTGTTTCCACGCGCTGCCTAAGTGCACTGAAATATTGCACGATAAATTCCAACATTTGGAATATGAAAACTGCATATATCAACGTCGCATGTGAATATGCTAAATTAGATGACACTACAGTATAAAATGGGTCTCACAATGACGTATAACTAGACATAATAGGTGGTAGCATGAATAGTGATTAGGAAATGACCATAGCAATCTTTTAACTCTGTCAATCATTTATAGTTTACTTAAAAAAAAAACTTCAAATGACAGTTATAGAAAAATTAATTGTACACAATTTTTATTTGAAGTATTTTTCCCTGAAATAAGGCATAAACGAATGACAGAGTTAAAATACTGCTAGTCATCTCCTCTCTAGTCATCTCTTAATGAGTCTGTTTCACATTTTTCAAAAAGTATTTTAAATGAAATTTTATGCAATATTTTTCTTATTAATAATTATTTTTTTAATAATTTGTTGTTATTTTCGTAAATAATAAAATTAAAAGTTTGGCGTCAAAAACAACCCCCCACTCCTGTGTCGTAAAGCACATACATTACGTCATTCACAGCCAATAGGAAAACAGTTTTTCCATCATCTTCGTTTATTTTTGTTATTTAGATAAATAAACGTGGGCGTTAGTTTGTCACATGTTAATAATAAACTTCTAATTTGACATTTGACGTTGACATTTTCCATCATAAATGAGTAATAAAGTAATAATGGCTAATAGAGACTACACTCAAACTAAGTCGAACAGTTTACTGAAAGTCAATAGTTGGATAGTGGCTGAATTTATATCAGAAAGCGCATGTTTTACTGCTGCCGAAATAAGAGGTGTTAAGGAGTTAAGGTAAAATTAAATGTAAAAAAACCCAACTATCAGCTCTTCGACTTACTACTTCTAGCCACAATTTTCTTTTCTTCGCATCTTTTGACATATTTATAAATTCAATAGTAGGTTTGCTCCTAGCAGCAATTTTGCAAAAAAGCACAATACGATACTGTAAATTACGTATTTTATATTGGATTTTTTATTATCTAAGACGTACCAAACTAAGACAATTTAACTAAACTTACCTATATCCGACATTGCACCGTTTAGCCAGTATTCTGCTTCAAAGTCCTTCTAAAAAAAAATATTGCTTATAATAACTAAACGCTTTATTCGATCTGAATGAAATTTGGTATGACAATCCATATGGATATAATTCATCTTTTAAGATGATATATGTTATTGTTAGTGAACCACTAGGGTATGAAACTTGGGTGTCGCGACCATGAATAGACCACAACTTTTTAATGGCAACGCCAATAATGTAAATTTATTGTTTTTCAGAAAGATACATTCAATAGTAAACATTCGTGTCTGTGCGTAAGTTATGATATCTGTAACGATTTAGTCAGAAAAAAAATGGCAAATGATTGCGCCGTTTAGTTTTTAAAATAAATTTTATCTAGCAGTCTTTCCAAATGTCAAACAACTAATTTTTAATGACAGTAACATTTGTTTATGTGCTGTCAAAAATTTCCTTTGCCATATTTTAAAACTAGTAACACATCCGTTTGTTCGGCCTTATAGTAATTTATTGCTATTATTATAATAAGCCGATTAAATAATGTTAGCTCACTCCTAAACAACTTTAGAAGATTGACAACTCATAAAAAAATGTTTCTCTCATTAAAAATTAGTAGTTTGACATTTGGATAGACTGCTAGATAAAATTTATTTTAAAAATTACACGGCGCATGCACACATTTTATTGCCATTAAAAATTTATGGTTTAATCATGGTCGCGATACCCAAGTTTCATACACTAGTGGTTCACTAACAATACCAACTTAAAAGATGAATTATATCCATATGGATTGTCATACCAAATTTCATTCAAATCGAACAAAGTATTTCGTTATTATAAGCAATATTATTTTTAAAAAAGACTTTAAAGCAGAATACTGGCTAAACGGTGTACAGTCGGATTTAAGTAAGTTTAGTTAAATCGTCTTATTTTGGTCCCAGGAATCTGTGGTTAAGCCATGTCCCCCTATTTCCAAGACATTCTGTATAATACACAAGGAAGTAGACGCAATCATTTAGCATCCATGATTTTGATTCTGTAGTCACAAGACGAAAGAACGAAAGTATCCACGAACCACGCTTTGTTTTGTTAGCCGTGTAACTGCGCCTTTCGTTAACATATGTTTCGAGGGATGAAATAAAGAGACAGTACATCAAATAAAACTAATTCAAAGAAGAAATATTACCTAAACTGAACAATAATAAATACAATATTTTTTATACTTTAAAGCTCAACAATACATATGTACTCCATAAAAAAGATTTCCCCAAAGCTTCTATACTTTAAATAAAAAATCTCTCCTGAATGTTTGTATTAAAATATGATCCTTAAGCATTTTAAATTTCATCTCTTTGTCCCATCTTCCACATTCTAAATCTTATCCTGGCTTCATCAAATTTATTTGCAGGAATCAGGTATTTATTTCTTTCCTGCTGCAATATCTCATGCAGGAAAAGAGAGGAGAGAAAGCAGGAGAGACAACAGTATTGTATTGTTGGCGTCAGATTTATTTTAGTGTCGCGTAGATGTCGCGTCGACCGCGATGGGAGTTTATTGTCTCTTACTGTCGCTGAAAATGGAAAGAAAAACTGGAAACTGGAAACCAATGTGTGTCTGGGGGAAAAGTAATTAAATAAAAAATGTATGATTGTATTTATGAATGATATAATTTTTGGCTTGATGAATTATTAATGATAATAATGTTCAGGACACATCAGACTTTTTAATTTGTTTGTTTCTTTTATTCATTAGTTTATATAGGGTACGACACGGCAAAATAAAATTATTTTCACTTCCTCAACAAAATGGGAAGTTTGATCTCATGTGGTTTTAAAAATGACTACGTTTATCTCGACAATTCAAGCGGCTTCAAGTTTATCATGACTTGAAAAATTGTATTGGTTTATCTCAGCGGATTGAAATTAGGATTGACTTATTTTCAATCTTCTTTAAATTCGTATCGACTAAACAAAGATAGTTAAATACTAGATTATGCAGATAGACAGGGAAAGGTATATGATCTAATTTCATGCTGGATATCTAAAATTTTCATATTGTTGAGAAATATACGTTTTCCGGGAATGGATTGTGTCATATTTTGAGTCAGAGCTCAACGTTTCGCCCGCAATCGTATGGGGTATCTTCAGGAGCAAGGCGGATAGTAGGTACTGTCTTAAACAAGGTTACCCGACGTGTTAACCACGCTAGAGGCCGAGTTTAAGCAACAATAGGGGGAGACTCAGTTTACAAGGTTACCCGGCGTGTAAACCACGCTAGAGGCCAAATAAACCAAACCAAACTCGGCCTTTAGCGTGGTTTACACGTCAGGTAACCTTGTTGAAGTCAGTACTATCCCCCTTGCTCCTGAAGATGCCCCATACGACTGCGGGCGAAACGTTGAGCTCTGACTCAAAATATGACACAGTCCATTCCCGGAAAACGAATATTTCTGATGACTCAGACTGTGGAAACCTGGGCAATTATTTAATATTGTTATTTGACTTTTCTTTCAAAAAAAATATTTGTTTCTTCATCCCTTCAAATATTTCGCTTTTGGACAATTTTATTAAGTTTTATGCCGCGACTTTTATAAAATGAGGTAAAATACAAATAACCAAATGATATGAATTTATTAAAACTCCAGCATATTGCGGATATGCGCATGAGTAGTTTCATTATTTGAAGCTTCACTGTTTATTTCGATAGAAGTCAAGCCGCTTCATAAGTCCAAGCCTGTTATTTTATAGGCTTGACTTGACATTTTCAAGCGGATTGAAATATTAATCTTAATCGTTTATTTCGAAGATTGAAAAGGGATTTACTAAATTCAAGCGGCTTCAAATGTCGAGATAAACGTAGTCAATAATATCGGTCAAGTGGTGTCCGTCATTACGCAAACTGTTGCTAGCGACTTATGAATTTAATTCGAACCAAAAATGCTTGGTTCGAGTACTAAACGCGCGCTGGACGACGGCTAGACCCGTTCCCATTCACTTATGGTAGCGTTTCTAAACCTTTTCACGGCGCGACCTAAATTTAACTATTGTATTGGTCTCGCGACCCACTATTTAGCAAATTATTTAAAAAATAGAAACACATGTCTCATGATAAACAATAATCTTTTTATTAGAATAAGAAAATGAATGTGTACAAATATAACACATAGCTATTTATAAACAAAACAATGTAAATTTAATACCATAATGGTACATGAATTTGATACAGTATTAATCTTGTCTGATAATCAAATATCTGAAACATTAATATTAGGTACCTTCCCATATCTGTCTAATTTGACTTACGAACATGATAGAAAATGCATTTATTTAAAATAAAAAATCTGGTGTGGCCAACACAATACCTCCCGCCATTTACAGCCCGAGTCACAAAAAGATTAAGTTAATCCTTATTTTTGGATTAGCGAATTTTACAGGTGACAGTATATTTCTTAAAATATAGTCTAATCTAATCCAAGTAACTACCTTTTTTTAAACCACACAACAGGATTAAATCCCAATTACAGACTGGGTTCACATTCGCACATTTATGCCTTAGTGGAATTCGAACCCAGACCTCCCATGACTTATGAGGCGTTGCTCTAACCATTAAGCCACCGGAGCTATAATAAAATGAAGATTAAATTTTAAATACCGGGATAGAATAGAATTCACTAATCCAAAAATGAGGATTAGCTTAAACATTTTTGTGAATCGTTATTTTTTATTAATCTAAATACATATCTACATATTTACTTATGCTGGAAACTGTATTGAATTCCTTTTCTATTGTTCTATTTACTTTTTTCTTTTTAAAACGTTATTAATATTATTTTGAAGTGATTAGTTCTTTGATAGTGACATTTATCTGTCAGTTACATACATCTGAATAACTCTGAATAACCTCCCTTACCAAGGGTAGCGGGAGGTAAAAATACGAGTAATTTACAAAAATTAATGTTAATTAATGTGAACCCTGACTTTGCATAAGTTTTGAAAGTTCTTCAAATCGTGGTTTTATTTGAAAGACAGCATTTATTTTCTTGTTGGGGGCGGTTCCTAAATTTAGTTTTAGTAATTATAAAACCACAAAAACCAGACTCGCACAAATAGATAAATGTAGCAAAAGGTAATAATAATATTCTTATTTTATTATTTCCCAAAATTGGTTTTCCTTGTATTAGCAATTCTATATTGTATTGCTAATTCTAACATTAACATTTTAGTGAAATCTTATATACATTTTAGACAAATGTGATTGACATTTCGTAATCAAAATTATAAAATTCTAAGTAGTTTACGCGACCCACTCACAATCCCTTACGACCCAAATTTATATCGCAACCCATAGGTTAAGAAACGTTGTAGTATGACTAGCGAATGAAAGTTGACGTTTAAATTATTTTATAGATGTCGTTTCCTTTCAAATCCTAGAGAAGAATAAAAATGTATGAAATATTGAGGTATGAAATTTTTGCATGAACCCATTTAAATACTGGACTAAAAAAAGCACAGAAATACATTACTATATCTGGCTGAAAATAGATGGCCGACTAGGGTAACTGAATATCAAAACAGGGGTGCGTTTAAAATATTTTAAACATTTTTCGTTTATATTGATTATAATAAAATATTTTGATCTTTAAACTATTCAGTTTAGCAATTTTGTGAAATAGGATTATTTTTAATTTCCTCTAACAGTAATTCCGACTCGAGGGTTGCTTACACTTGAGACGAACGAACTAGAATTTACGGTATTAATTTTTTTAAATACATCCCTAAATCCTGTTGCTAAGGTCATTTTAAATGCCTCCTGGTATTAAGTACAATTCTAATCTTGTGTAACGGAATACATAAGTCAGTTTTCTTTTAAATTAAATATAGGGATATGTTTTGAAAAGAAACCACATCTATTACATAATTTAAAAGTCAACTTTCATTCACTAGTTATACTATACCTACCCTTTTAGGACCTCTATTCGCCTCACAATGTCATAATAAAACTATAGGAAGGTTGCCGTACCTTATTTTGTATTTTTGAAAAGATAGCAGGGTTATTAATTATTTAATGTCGGATTTAAATAATCATTTCAATCAAATATAACCGAAAAATTGATCAGAAAAATGTTGGCGCGATTATCAGTCGTCGGATAGAAATAATATAAACATTGTTGAACCTGTGTTAAGCAAACAATACATAACGAAACAATTTAATTAATCCGATTAAATATTAGTAGTGGGGCGCTGTGGCGCATCAGGTAATGTGAACTTCATTCAATCAGTTGGCATATGTCGCTCAGAGCAGCGGCGGCTCGTCAAAAGGCGAAATAGGAAAATATATTCACAATGTTTTACTTACTATTCCACTACATTTTAAAGGATAATGACAATATACAGGGTGTTTACTCCGAAATATCCTAATTTTGGAACTTTTTTAAAATACAAATTTTCAAAAATAAATAAATAGTTATTTGTATCACTAGGCCAGAAACTGAACATTTGTGAAACCTAGCTTATTTTGACAGGCCGAGCCGAATAAATTTATTTCAAGTGAAAAGACAACAAAAATATTTGGCCGAAGGATAAACTTATTCAAGTGTTTATTCGCAAGTGAAAATAGCGGCCCATATTCGAATAAACATTAATTATTTAATTTAGTTTATACAAAATAAATTTGACGGAATATTCATATTGTTTTCTACAATGTCATATAATAATTAACGGAACTTTTGAAAAAAAAACAGTTCTGTATATTTACAACTTTTATTTCTGAACAACTTTGAACTGCAGTTTTTTCTGTAAAATAAATAGGAGAGCAGGAAATTGCGTAAAACTTTTAAAATCCCGTCAACACCCTGAATAAATACATATAAATAAGAACATACACACTTAGCAAATTATATTAGTATTCCCTAGAAAATCATGTTCTATTAGTTTTATTTTATTAGGGTTTTGTTCAAGACAGAAAAATTTTAAATATAAACTTCCTACCTAGTTATAATAGCAATGCAAACCATATACAACAAATAATATATATACCGACATCTGTGTACAAAGCAGATTGGCACACCCAGCAATGGGTAATAAGCCGTGATAATATATTTATTTATTTTATTTTATTTATATGTTCAGGTGATTCATCGGTCTGTCCTCTCTCTATAACTCTTTTATTTTAAGACAGAAAGAAAAACTCTTCGAATATAATTTATATGATATATTATTGTCTATCTACGTACCACATGCATTTGTATACAGGCTGCTCCGTTTAAGCGCAATAATATGTAACTTTATATTTCTTAATGGAACAACCCTATATTTATTTATTTATTTTGATAGTAAATTAGATTCCCTTTAAAAAAGTATTAAATAATAAGGGGTCTCAAAATTATAAATTAAGAAGTTATTTACGTTTATAAAAAATAATAGTTCAGAGTGGAAAAACCCAAAATTTTGATCTTTTTTTTTAATACTTATTTTAAACATTACACTAATTCCAAAGAAGCTTTTAAAATTTAGTGACAGACTAAATAATGCAAAATTATAATAAATGCTCGAAAACTTGTTCTTCAATTTCAATAGATTTTTCTATTATAAATATTATATTAACCATCTCATCTTTACTAAAATTTGAATTATTCATTTTCACATCAACATCAACAATGATAAACTAAGAGCATTTTTGTACAACTTGTTTGTTTAAATTCGAAACAATTGATCAAATTATCCATAGCTTACTTTGTTAATAATAACATAATAGAAACATATCATTCAACGAATAAAGTTAAATAACTTCTTAATTTATAATTTTAAACCCCTTATTATTTAATACTTTTTTAAAGGGAATATAATTTACTATCAAAATAAATAAATATAGGGTGTTCCATTAAGAAATATAAAGTTACATATTGTTGCGCTTAAATGGAGCACCCTGTATGGATATGGTACGTAGATAGACAATAATGTATCATATAAATTATATTTGAAGAGTTTTTCTATCTGACTTAAAATAAAAGAGTTATAAAGAGAGGACAGACCGATGAACCACCCTGTATTTATATATATATATATAATATGGAATAAACGACTGATGTTGTTGATGGGATGAAATAATAAGCAGGATTGCAATCCAAAAAATGTAATGTTTAGTCTGAGATTTTAGACTAAAAAAATTTTGGACTGCAACCCTGCTTATTATTTCATCCTATAAAATATATATATTTAATTTATTGTAATTGTTACAGAACACTGTACAACGGCGATGAAGAAAAACAAATCGCTACCTACTTGAAAGATATTTTCATCTTGAAGACTTCAGCCGCAACTTCCTGAATCCTGAATTTTGACGTTGATTTCTTGAAGAATGTCTTAGAGAAGAAGATGAACGCCTTCCCACCATTGCCCAAAAATGTCCCCTTATGTGTTAGTAGTTACCATTATATGTGTAAAATAAATAACAAAAATATTGAAACATTACTTAAATCTTATTTTACATGTTTATTTAATGAACTACTAGTAAAAATAATAATCAATCCGTACCTATATTATTTATCATTTATCTTAGTTCATTTGTGTTTGTCAATAAATTAAATAAATTGTACGTTTTCTTACATAGTTTGCTACACCCAGAAAGAGGTTGCCGCAACTACAATATAACACATATACAAAACACATATTTAGATACAAAACTAATACAGTGTTTCAGGACGAACTTACACTATCGTTAATTTTAAAAATGTACGAAATTTGATATCTAGGGGTTTTCCGACATGCCCGTTTCAACTAAAATATTTTCAAAGCAGTAGCATTTCCGGTTTAACCGGAAAAACATCCTAACTTTCTTATTTTAAACGGAATGCTATATTTTTTATTTTACCGTTGAATTCAGCAGAGAATTTTACATATGAAACCGTAAAAACATATTACTCATGGTCAACCACTTCCGGCGTAATTCAATTTTTTTTATTTCTTCTCTAAAAACGGCCACTTTCTTCTATGCTTCGGGAATGGAATCGAATTTTTATAATCTGTAAAAACAGTTTTATAAAGGAAGCTTTTGTTTACACTAATATAAATTAATAATTGAAAATTTTTGAAGAATGTAATTTCTACGTCAACGTAAAGTTTAAACGTTCAAAAAACTTAAGTTTTTTAAATGAAAACTTCATAAAATCTATTAACTTTCAACATAATATAAACTACCCTTATTTTTTAACGAATAATTCATATAAATAAAAATAAATGGGGTGTGCCATTTAAAAAAACTTAAGTTTTTTGAACTTCATATTTACGTTGACGTAGAAATTACATTTTTCAAAGATTCTCGATTATTAATTTATACTAGTGTAAACAAAAGCTTTCTTTATAAAACTGTTTTTACAGATTATAGAAATTCGATTCCATTCTCGAAATATAGAGTGATAAAGAAGTGGCCGTTTTTAGAGAAAAAATCAAAAACAGTTGAATTACGCCGGAAGTGGTTGATTATTAGTAAAATGTTTTTATGGTTTCCTATGTAAAATTTTCTGCTGAATTCAATGGTAAAATAAAAAATATAGCATTCCATTTAAAATAAGAAAGTTAGTGGCCACTTCCGGTTAAACCGGAAGTACTACTGATTTGAAAATATTTTAGTTAAAACGGGCAAGTCAGAAAAACCGTAGATACCAAATTTCGTAAAATAATATTGACTAGTTTTTAAAATAACGATAGCGTAAGTACGTTCTGGGTCCTGGGATACTCTGAATTCCTGACCCTTATAAAAATTCCTTAAATATGTGTAAATGTTATGACTATTTTTGTTGATAAACTAATGTAGGTATAACTAATGTTGGTAGTTAAAAAATTACTAATCAAAAACATTTATCGATCCATAGATCAATGACCTTAATTCCTTTGCCCAAAAAAAATTTGAGAAAATATGTATTTGTGTCAATAATTTATTGTAATGTCATTTATATGTACACGAATTACAATATAATAAAGAAACAATGAAACCTACACTTTGTTTTATTACAATACCCTAATATCTATCACATAGAATTTTTTTTAATAGAATAAATATAACTTTTAAAAGAATGTATATTTCTTGAGAATTTAAATTCCGTGAATCGTGCATAGATGCTTCTTTCGATATACCTATTGGGAATTTAAATCCAGTAAATGCTACCTAAAAGTAGCATCTATGCACGATTTTTTAGAAAATATGGTACATAGATGCTACCTAAAAGTAGCATCTATACACGATTTTTTAGAAAATACGGTGGATAGACGCCACTTTCGATATACCTATTGGGAATTTAAATCCAGTAAATGCTACCTAAAAGTAGCATCTATGCACGATTTTTTAGAAAATATGGTACATAGATGCTACCTAAAAGTAGCATCTATACACGATTTTTTAGAAAATACGGTGGATAGACGCCACTTTCGATATACCTATTGGGAATTTTAATCTTCCAAAAAAGAAGCATCCATGCACCATTTTTTCCAAAAAATCGTGAATGGATGCTTCTTTTGATATACCTATTGGGAATTTTTTATTCCATTAAAAAAGAAGTATCCATGCACCATTTTTTCTTAAAAATCGTGTTCCAATACTTTTTTAAAAACATTTAATGAAAACGAATAAAAAATTTGCAATTTTACGATACATAGATTATATATTGGAAATAGGTTGTCATTTTTTTAATTGTTATATAATTTCAGGATTAGAATTGAGGAGCATAAAATGAGGTTTTAAATAAGAGATTATGTAACTTTAATTATTGTTTATTATTCGTTTGTGTTACATTGCATTTATATAAGAAATAATACCATAAGTAATTTTTAACAATGAATTTATACAGAATACGTGTACACAACAATGAGAATTATATTATAACAATGTATATATGTATTTACTGATTTTGTGAATAAAATATAAACATTTACATGACATATATTAGTGTTTTATTCTGAATAAACATATAATCTAACTTTTTGATGAATTTCAAATGATTTTCTATATTATTTTTAGTATCAACGCTACATACATAATTACACAGAGTGATACAAACATATAAATAATTTATACATATCAGGGCAACTTAGGAATTATATGGCAGGGGGAAGACGTACTCTGTTCCATAGAAATTCTGCCTTGTGTTCCAGGAAATATCACATGACAGGAAGATATTTTCGTAGCTGAATCATCTGCACACATAAACAACAATTAGAATGCATTTTGTATTATAAGGAACGATATATTAATATAATTAATATTTTGGGACATAATTTATACTTTAATTTATTCAGAAATTAATACGGGGATACACAAGATGACACTGAAAAACAGACCACTCAAAATAACTTTTTATTTATAATTTTTTTCAGTTTTCTTGATATGTTTGTACACTAGGTTTAGGGGCGCACAAATTTTGGTATTTGGCATGATGGTAGCGCTTCCGGCTTAACCGAAAGTGACATTAACTTTCATATTTCATATAACATTATTATTATTATTATTATTATTATTATTATTATTATTATTATTATTATTATTATTATTATTATTATTATTATTATTATTATTATTTCAAATGGGACACCCTATATATTTTTATATATTTGAACTCTACGTAAAATTACCAATCCAACGATATGCTTGAAGTGAATTTTTATCGAAGAAATGAATTACAAAAACTTATAAGAAAATAATGAATAATTTTACGTAGATTCCAAGTATATGAAATATACTGGGTGTCCCAGGACGAGATTGCGCTATCGTTGTTTTAAAAACTGTTCGATATTATTTTACGAAATTTGGTATCTAGGAGTTTTCCGACATGCCCGTTTCAACTAAAATATTTTCAAAGCAGTAGCCTTTCCGGTTTAACCGGAAGTAGACCTTAACTTTCTTATTTTAAATGGAATGCTATATTTTTTATTTTACCGTTGAATTGAGCAGAAAAATTTACATATGAAACCATAAAAAAATTTACTCATACTTAACCACTTCCGGCGTAACTAAACTTTTTTTGATTTCTCATCTAAACACGACCACTTCTTTATCACTCTGTATCTCAAGAATGGAATCGAATTTCTATAATCTGTAAAAACAGTTTTAGAAAGAAAGATTTTGTTTACAATAATACAAATTAATAATCGACTATTTTAAAAAATTGTAATTTCTACGTGAACGTAAAGTTGCAGTTCACAAAATTCCAAAAAATGTATTTTTTTTAAATGAAACAACCCATTTTTTGTTATAACAATGAATTCTTCATTATAAAATAAGGGTAGTTTGTGTAGCATGTCCTATGTTGAAAGTTGAATATTTGTTTATAAGTCTAGTTAAGTTGGTTGTAAACCTTTTGTTTTAGCTTTATGTTACATTTTCTTTTTCTGTTTACTTCGTATTTTACATTTAATATTATAGTAATTCATAATTCATTAAAATAAAAAATAATAAATAGGTACTTAATACAATTTTCTTCATGTTCCACTACGGCCCACTTCAATTAAATTTAATAAATAAAATAAATATATCATCACGGCATATTACCCATTGCTGGGTGTGCCAATCTGCTTTGTTCGCAGATATCGGTAATGATGATGACATATTTGTACCGTGCGGGCGTATACCAGGCTTCACCTCATGGGTACTCATTTCTGGCGTGGAGAGTGCAACACAGGGGTCAATTTTGTGCCATTTAAAATTCGAAATATTTGGCGTCGGTCGGGAAATTTAATAACTAATGTAAATAAATGCAAATTAAATATTTTCCGTTTTACTAAAAATATGTCAACTTTCAACATATGACATGCTACACAAACTACCCTTATTTTTTAACGAAAAATTCATATTTATATTCATCACCTAAGGAGAAATTATTTTCTAAAACGTCCAATTACCCGACTGTGTTTCATTTACAATGATATTGTAAGGAAAGTAGATATTGAGGTTGACATTTTTAACATAAGTAAACTACGTTGCTTTTAAAAAAAAATTAAATTCTAATTTACGTATATTTTGATATAAATAGAATAAATCTTTTGCATATATATTTTTGCCTTCTATTGTGTATAATTTTTTATTTTTATTATTTTTTATGTATGTATAATGTGTTTCACATTTTGTCTTTGTCTACGTCAAACATGTTTTTCGGGTTTTTGCTAATTCGTATATCTCTGACCCCCTTGTAATTGGGATATTATATCCTGTAAGGAGGTCAATAATAAATGAATAAATAAATAAATAAATAAATAAATAAATATAAATATTAATAAATGGGGTGTGCCATCTAAAAAACCTAAGTTTTTTGAACTTCAACTTTAGGTTGACGTAGAAATTACGTTTTTCAAAAATTCTCGATTATTAATTTATACTAGTATAAACAAAAGCTTTCTTTATAAAAATGTTTTTACAGATTATAGAAATTCGATTCCATTCTCGAAATATAGAGTGATAAAGAAGTGGCCGTTTTTAGAGAAAAAATCAAAAGCAGTTGAATTACGCCGGAAGTGATTGATCATTTGTAAAATGTTTTTATGGTTTTCTATGTAAAATATTCTGCTAAATTTAACGGTAAAATAAAAAATATAGCATTCTATTTAAAATAAGAAAGTTAGTGTCTACTTCCGGTTAAACCGGAAATGCTAGTGCTTTGAAAATATTTTAGATGAAACGGGCATATCGAAAAATCTCTAGATACCAAATTTTGTAAAATAATATTGAATAGTTTTTAAAATAACGATAGCGTAAGCTCGTCCTGGGACATGCTGTATATAGATGTCACATTTAAAATATGAAAGTTAATGTCACTTCCGGTTAAACCGAAAACGCTACAACATCCCAAATACCAAGATTTGTGATCCCCTAAGTCTAGTTTGCAAATATTTAAACAGAATTAAAAAATATTTTTTGGCCTCCTAAAGTGTAAACATAACAATCACACATCGTTGGCGTCCATGGTAGTTGCGATTTTACACACGCCATGATTTTACCGCACCGAATAAAGTAATACACACCCATATTTTTAAGTTTTAATAGGCCACTAATAAAGAAATCTACTTTGTAATAATAAAGGTGCCTACAAAAACGCTAGCTACCGCAATTTTCGTACAATAATAGTAAATAAATAAATAGTCTCAGTCGGCAATGTCAATATGTCAAAATTGTCAAATGATAAAATAAGTGGAATGATTGATGAGAATTATTTATTTTATTTCAAATGTTTGAAATTAATTTTAATGAAGAATGTCGAAAAGGGTAGGTAACATTAGAATCATTCATGTAGCCTGTAGGAACTACGTATGTAGGAACTAATCTACCTAACCTTAATTTCCTTCCAGCAAAGCAGCATAGACAATAGACATCCCTAATAAATAAAATAATCAAAGTGCAAATTCTTGGTCTTGTCCCAACCCAACCTCTCAATTGTTGACTTTTTTTCGTCACATCACCGTATGAAAACTTGATAATATCTCTTGTAACGGGCATTTGATTTTTCAGGGAGTAATTCCGATGAAACATTTTTTGCTTGTTCACGTAACTCTGGCGGAGTAGATGTTATAGATTCGTCACTGTCTGACATTTTTCTCTTTGATAGATATGATTACAAATATAACAAGAAATACAATTTTTTTTATTATTTTGACGTTTCGTTGGTTTTCAAAGCGCCTTGATGCTGAGCCTACAATAAATTGTTGATAGCAGCTCGCTTGATGACAACAATGCTTTAAGGTTAGCAAGCAAAATTTATAGAAAATACATATTTTAGTAGATATCTCGGCCAAAAAATTTAATACATAATGTGTGCGTTAGGTATTTGTACAACGCTCGGTTTTATTGCAGCACTCCGCTGCGCGTCGTGCTTCAATATAAAACCTCGCGTTGTAAAATAACACCTACCGCACGTATAATGTAAATAACTAATAAATAAAAAACCCTGTATATGTTTCGATTTTGAACTATCCTATCTTCAGCCTACTTCATATTCCTCTCTCTCTCTTCCGATTGAACTTGAACTAAATATCTATATTCCTCTGCGTGTTATATTAAAATTCTCCAATTGAATGTGTGAGTCTCTGAGGAAGTACATTCAAATTCAATCGCTAGTGTCCTGCTGGTAGAGGATATCGGCTCGGCAGAAGGAAAAAAATAAAGCCCACAGAGGTGGGGGTGCAGCACACTTCCAATGCCTGTAAGCCATATAGGAGAATAATGCGCACGAGGATTTCCACGCTCGTTACAGGGATGGCCAGCCACAGGGGGAGGGGGAGGACATGGACGGAGACAACCTGAAAAGCTGAAAGATTCAAGGCAGGAATGATAAAGAAAATGGGAAGAAACTATCCAGTTTTGAAGATTTAGGCCCGGTATTTTCTTCACTCGTTAAATTGTCAGTTAAAACGGAACTTATGCTATGATATCGATGCTACATTATTTGTATTGACTGATAGTTAATATAACAGACAGTTTAACGATTCAGACAATAAATGAAAATATGGGCCTAAGGCACGATCCTACTACCTTTAGTTAAAGTTTAATAACCATATTTAAGAATTAAACTCAAGGTTAATTGAAGCCATACGAACAACAGTTTTAACTTTCGGTTAGCTCCTAATCAAAGGTGATAAGGACATTTTTGCAACATAATCACTGGTTAGAATTACCTGTCACTATCGGCCTAATTCTGTAAGAAAGTTGTTAAGTCTTAGCAACGTTGTTAAACATTTTAACCAATAGAAACAAATATTAAGCCTGTCATTTTCAAGTGTTATTTGTGTTCTCAATTATTAGTGGTTATTTGGTATAGCAATGTTGCTAAGACTTAACAACTTTCTTACAGAATTAGGGTGACTATAACTATACTTCGTTACACGAAAGAAAATAGTTATGGGAAGATAGGTGTAGCTTGATATTGTTGTTTGACTGGAAATATCAAGATATTCTCCAATCAAAAAATCTGATGTGGACACCACACGACTTCCTTGTACGCAAGACCAATATGAAGTATAGACCCAATTACAAAATTGCACGTATTTGACGTAATTTGACATTAGCATCTACTTTTTTGTTATTTTTTGTCCTAATCCATAGCAAGCTTCATTACAAAAACCAAAAAGTATGTAAGTTTTAAATTTACATATCTCGCTTATACAAAGGGTTAATTTAATAATACTTGATGTGCTAGACGCAGAATTTAATTATCTAAAACACCTATTTGAAGCATTTATTTCTAAAATCAAAATGAAACCATTTTATTCAAGAAAAACTGTTAACAACTTCAGGTAATATATCACTTCCGGTTAGCCTGTTTTAACCAAAATCTACTATGTTATTCCAATTGACATAAAAGACATATACCAAATTTGAAAAGTTTTGGATTATATTTTAAAATAGTTTTTCGTTAAAATCTATTATAGGCTTCAAATAAAGTACCAATTCTGGAAATTATATAATGACTAAAAAGGGAGGTGCACAACTAGATGTTATAGCAGTCCTAAATACAAAATTTCAACTTTCTACGGCTTACCGTTTTTGAGTTATGCGAGATACGTACGTACAGACGTCACGACGAAATTAGTCAGAATGGATTCAGGGATGGTCAAAATGGACATTTCCGTTGAAATGTGAAAACCGAAATTTTCCGCGATTACAATATTTCCTTTACTTCATACAAGGAAGTAAAAACAAGAAACGAAGTATAGAGATAGTAGAAGCAGACCTTGGTCACTTTGTAATACAAAGTTACCGAGAAAGATTGCTTGAATTTTGATTTTGAATGGGCTCTGTTCAACTGTTCTGTGCAGCAAACATGTTCAACTGGAGGTACCAAGCAGAACCCATACTTTATATCTTGTGGTCAAGAACAAACAATGACCCATCTGCTCACGTACGCCAACTTAGAAGAGGAATGCACTGGAGAAGATCTGGCTACAGCAACACCAGCTGCCATAAACTGTGTAATTTTTTGGATGAATACTATTTTGGCTAGGTCAGTTCTCTGATAGTTTTTGCGGACGGTTTTCCCTCTGGTATAAGGAGAGAATCTCTGGAGAAGATGCATCCTCTCCGTCCTAGTTTATGCCGGGCGATGCATCAGGTCCATCCAAATTTGACTATTTATATGAATTTAACAACAAGTGCTCAGTAGACTCAATCCTTGTGGTCCGGGTGCGGTATTTTGCTACCGAAAATCGGTCACTTCAGTTTGTAAGGAGTGAGTTTTTTTTTGTAATGTATTACATATTTATTGTGTATTTTTAATTATTTATGTACATTGTATAGGTTTTGGAATCGAATACCAATAATTAATGCTTCTTTAAGATAAAATGTTATTTTTGTTTGAAATAAAAATCCACTTTGATCAAAATCATGTTTTTAAATTTTCAGTAACGACTTATGGTATTAAAATCTAATCAAACTTCTAAGAGATCAAACATATTAAAAAAGTCATCAAGAAATCATTACTTAAATCTGTTTAGTGCAACATGCAAGACCAGCAATACTCGGAATATTTCCTATTTCTTGTTGTCTTTTTTTGTTGGGGAAATATATTTTGTACGCCTCTGCTTTGGCGTCGCGGCGGCAGTCATTCAGCGCTCGGGCGACGGGGACGTATCTCGATCAAAAACACGTTACATTTGAAATGAAGAAATAGAGAGTGAGCGTGGGATTTGGGCGGATTGCGGCGACTTTACGGGATCTCTAACATGCACTCAGAAACAGTGCCACTTCCCTATACCACCGACAATTTAATCGGTTAGGTATCCAATAATAATTACGAAAAAGGTGAATACAAAATTAAGCATCAAATAAGTACATACTAATAATGTATCAATATTAATACACGCGTTGAACTAATTAAATATTTTTGTAATAAGTGTAACAAATTTTCACAGTTTTTTGGAGGTCATTTCGAGTGAGAAAAAACAAATAAAGTTATTATTAAAAACTAGTCGATTCGGACAGGAATCTATTTAAAACGTTGAAAAAGCAAACTTAAATATAACGCCTCAAAACACAATAAAAATTAGATTTTTGTGAAGAAAAAAATATATAAATGATTACCTGATTTTTATTTTGGAAATAGTCATCCGAATACCATTCGTGGTTAAATTTTCTCCTGAAAAAACTTTCCGATTGCTTTACTCGAGCCTGTTGCTAATTTATCTCGTGACATTGATCAAAAATCACTCATTTGACAACTCGTGATTTTTGTCAATGCCACTCTATAAATTGCTAGCGTAACCAGCTTAAGTAACAATCTGAAAATTTTTCCGGCAAAAATTTACGACTTATGATATTATTAGTATATTCCGTAACTGAACCACGAGTACCACGACCGTGGTTATGGTTCAAGTGGTCAGGTTATGGTCACTGAAAAGTGGTTGTGATTAGGAACATCTTGGTTAATTTGTGTCGGTAAATCAGGGAACCACCGCGTCATTAGAAATAAGTGACAATATAACTTTTGTCTATCCTTATACTAACGTAAATATTATACATATCAGTATATAGTAATTAATTGTTTATACAATATTACTTATTATATTATAAGAAATAAGAATATGACCACAAGAACCACAAAAAATTTGTGGTCATCGTGGCCACGAAAAAGTAACCAAAACTTTCAGGAGCCGCATTCCGAAATTGAACCGCGATCCTGAAATTATATTTTGGTTACATTACGGAACGCATAACCAGAACCTTGGTCACCGCGGTTAATTTACGGAATATACTATTAATATGAAGAAACTATGTTAAATATAATTTTTCATTTCATAAAGTAGCCAGCTATGGAAACAGTTACAATATTAAGAAAATTAAGATTAAAAGATGTCAATGTCAGTCAAGTGCAATTGACATAGTATGTTTGTCTTATAATTTTTCTGGAAATATAAGATGTAGAAACTTTATGTATGGAATTTGTATAAAATACATACAATTGCCGGAAGGTAATGTACAAGAAATAGAATCTTTTGCAAGGAACTACAGAGAACTAACGGAAGGTAATGTGCTGGCCTAATCAGAAGGAAACAATTTTAGGAGGTACTATATATAATTAATGATGAATCAATTGTAATATTAAAGTACATAGATCTTTGAAGGGAATGCTTTTCATCTGGCCAAATCCTGATAAATAATTTGTTCCTTCTTGTTCTCGTAGTGAAATATTGAAAGTTGGTGGAATTGATTCACCTCCGCAGTCAATATCGCATTATTCAGGCCGAGAGCAAGAGAGGGATAGAGCCCTCATCCCCCGCAGTTCTTGTCGAGGATTCCAGCAGATTTTTATTTCAATTTTGTCGCGATTTGAGAGATTAAACTTAAATTAACACAGCATTTAGTTTAATAGCTTTTCGATACAACAGGTATGCAAAAAACTACAACCCAATAAAGCCAAATGCCACTAAGCTTCGGGAAGAGTAGAGGATTTTTAGTAATTTAATTATTCAATAGTTATAGTTATTGTTATTACTTAATACCGCACACTAATTCGAGTACACTTGTTACTTTTGTTATTGCATTGTGCACAGAATACAGATATGTTTCAGTTTGTGTTTCTTTAATAAAAATCACAGTAGATGGATACTAAAATTGAAATATTTACAAAATAATAACACAAATTTGTTTAAATATTATATTTATGGCTTAATAATACGATTAAAATTATAAATTTTTGCAATGGTTTACATAGTCATTTGTAGAGTAAAAGCAGTTTTCGATTAAATTTTTTTTTTAATTTATCTTGAAAACTTTTTATTGTTACCGATAACTTTATTTCAGAAGATCAGCAATGGGCTACTTGCGTGCCATTTTTTATTTAATATTTTTGAAGAGACGATAAAAACTTGCTACCCATATTTTTTCTTTTTGCAAAATTTTCATTAATTGGCCAGAAAAAAATCTGATGTGGACACCACACGACTTCCTTGTACGCATGACCAATATGAAGTACTTATAGACCCAATTATAAAATTGCACGTATTTGACGTATTTTTGACATTAACATCTATTTTTTTAATTTTTTGTCCTAACCATAGCAAGCTTCATTACAAAAACGAAAAAGTATACAAGTTTTAAATATACATATCTCGCTTATACAAAGGGCTAATTTAATAATACTTGATGTGCTAGACGCAGAATTTAATTCTCTAAAACTCTTATTTGAAGCATTTATTTCTATAATCAAAATAAAATCATTTTATTCAAGAAAAACTGTTAACAACTTCAGGTAATATATCACTTCCGGTTAGCCTGTTTTAACCAAAATCTACTATGTTATTCCAATTCACATTAAAGTCTTATATACCAAATTTGAAAAGTTTTGGATTATATTTTAAAATAGTTTTTCATTAAAATCTATTATAGGCTTCAAATAATGTACCATTTCTGGAAATTATGTAATGACCAAAAAGGGAGGTGCATAACTAGATGTTATAGCAGTCCTAAATATAAAATTTCAAATTTCTACGGCTTACCGTCTTTGAGTTATGCGAGATACGTACGTACGTACGGGATGGTCAAAATGGATATTTCCGTTGAAATCTGAAAACCGAAATTTTTCGCGATTACAATACTTTCTTTACTTTGTACAAGGAAGTAAAAATTAATGAAATTTTAATATTTAAATTACCGCCATGTATGACGTAGAATTACGCCGAACCAATGAATGGTCGTAAAGCAATAACATCGGTACGTCCAATAGCAACGGCATGTGCGGGTAATTTAAATATGACAGATCATCTGTTTGACGTTTGAATAATAGTTTGGAGGTTAATATTTTCGTTTGTCATTTTCATCTTGTACGAGTATAAGCTAACTTAAAATCCTTCAAAATTCTGCTTAACAAATCGAAATAGGTTGGTAACAAAAGTAGCAGAAACCACGCAAATTGTAAATATAAAGAACAGACACAGTAACAGAAAAATAAACTAATGTCAAAATCAAATTAAAACTCGCACTCGCTCACCATCTACAGGTTACATTCTTAAATATGCATTCCTTTCTCCAGTTCAAAATAATGACGTCAAAGAAAATCTTCTTTCTTAATTTATTAAAAACAAATAATATTTTTAAAATAAAATTTATATTTTTACATATGTTTTCAATTTTACTTTAGGTATTTAGTTATTTGGAACTATACTTCATATTGGTCTTGCGTACAAGGAAGTCGTGTGGTGTCCACATCAGATTTTTGTTTAAAATCTATATCTAAACTAGTCGAAAGAAATTTGTACAAATTTCTCACCATTTATGTAAGTCTCATACAAAACCGAATTTGAAATGACAAGAAATTTAGAGATAAATAAATATTCCTTTGATGTCGGACATTGGTTGTTCTTGCATATAAAAATACAGCATTACATAGCCGAATACACATTTTCAATCGGTTTCTCTTGCAGTCAATAGGTAATAATTAAAATTCGAGTTTATATTTGTTATAAATGTTCTTATCTGATGTATCTGATGGTTGAATCAATTGGTGCACCTGGCACGCGTCCAGACGCTGGGTGGCGTCGCTGGCGTCAGCGTCGCTGGCGTCAGCGTCGCACGCCAGGATATCGCCGGATTCCCGGAGTAAGTCAGCCTAAGTCCCGTGAGCTTTACCTCCAGTCATTTCATCCGCTTAACAAAATTTGTGCTGCTTGCCATGGGCGCCTTCCCGCCCGGTAAGAAAGCTATCATGCCACATGGAAATCGAGAGGAACGAAAATAGTTACAAAGAAGAAAGCAATCAATGTAGTCTAATTAATGTTTTCCATATATTCTAATGAATTACAAAACATAATAATACTGACACTGTTTACTTTGCTTCTTTTGAACCCTGTCGAATTTGCGTGTGGTGAGTTGTGACCCCCAAATCGAATCAGCAGAGCCGTTCAAAGTGCTGAAGACAAAGTTTTAAAATAATAGCAGAACTTTGGTTAGAAATGATTTGAAATTTCGAAAAAGAAATAATGTTACCGAATAATAAAATAAACTACACTTACATATGTAACTAACCGGTCACAGTTAGTTTTTTGCAATGGCTTCAAATCAAATTTGATATCTGTAGAGTCTGGAGTTCCTCAGGGCTCCCACTTGGGACCTATTTTATTTAATCTATTCATTAATGATATATCACATTGTTTTCATTACTCTAACTTTTCATTATATGCTGATGATTTGAAATTTTTTGGAGCCATTCAAAAAAAGACTGATTGTGAATATTTACAAGCAGATTTATTACGATTAGAAACTTATTGTAAAAATAATTTTCTGTCGCTTAATGTTTCAAAATGCTTCGTCTTAAATTATACTAGGAACCGTGAAACTATCGCTTATAATTATGTTATGAATAATTCTGTGCTACAGAATAAAAGCACAATTAAAGACTTAGGAGTGACTTTTGACTGTAAAATGTTATTTAATTTTCATCTTGACACAACTGTCAGAGAGTCATTTAAAATTTTAGGATTCATTAAGAGATGTTGCAAATATTTTAGTAGACCTGGTTCCATTATTTGTCTTTTTAATTCTCTTGTACGATCAAAACTTGAATATGCCTCTGTGGTTTGGAACCCTTGTTACAATAAAAACATTATGTTATTAGAAAGTGTTCAGAAAAAATTTGTAAGATATCTGTGTTTTAAATTTCATATTAACATTGAACATTATTCTAACAAGCTGGAACATTTTCATATGTTATCTCTAGAAAATAGAAGGATTGTTGCGGATATGTTATTTTTATATAAAACTTTCAATAACCTTGTATACACAAATAATTTAGTACATTATTTTAACTTTATGTATCTAACAAACATACAAGGTCTAATTACTTATTACCTTCCGTCACCTTTAGGTAAGGAAGGTATTGTCTTTGGTCAAAAAATTCGGTGGTGAGTTTTTGATGAATAAGCACGTTTTAGGGTCCCTAGAATACGATTTTACTATTTTTACGATGATGTCTGTATGTGTGTGTGTGTGTATGTGTGTGTGTGTGTGTGTGTGTGTGTGTGTGTGTGTGTGTGTGTGTGTGTGTGTCTGTGTGTGACAAAATTTTCTAATGCGATAACTCTAATACTACAATTCCAAAAATTATAATTCTTTCGTATTCCTCTTCGTTACAGCCATGTGAAGAGCTGATTAGATTTTGGTTATAATTAGTCAACCGGAAGTACCCTCATTTGAAGATTTTAACAGTTTTTCTTGAAAAAACGATGTTAAATATCATTTTTTCACATTTAATGTTATTATAAATATTAAAGAATTATTTATTCTCTATACAATTTGAATGCATTTTATACTTCATATTAAATGGACATAGAGTTAAAAAATTATAAAGATATTAAATATCATGTATATTAGTCAGCTTTGCTATAACTCTGGAAACAGCTGCTACATTAAGAAAATAGAAAATTCTGATTGAAAGGTGTCAGTGTCAAGTGCAGTTGACAGTATGTTTATGTTATAATTTTACTGGAAATATAGGATCTTTTGTTAGAAACTTTCTGTTTGGTATAAAATACATACAACTGCCTTAAGGTAATGTACAAGAAATATAATCTTTTTCAAGGAACTTTCTGTATGACATTTATACAAAATACATAGAACTGACGGAAGGTAATGTGCTGGCCACATCAGATTTTTTTTTTATTGCGCATAGTAACACAAATAACAAAAAGAATTCGCCAATAAACAAAATCATGAGTATATATAACTCAAAGTTTTTGCATGTGAACATGTTCTATCTTTCATTTAATAAGTTTAGAACTAATATTATTAATGAACTCTCTTAAATAATATTGGTTATCAGTTTTTCACTTGCTAAATGCTATTTATTTTTATTGCTGTTATTTATGTATGTTTAACTGTCTCTTATATTTGTTTGTTAATTTTTTCGTGGGAACTTATTATTGGCCCTTGGCTGTTGGTTCTCTTAATAAATAAATAAATAAAATAAATAAATAAATAGACTGCAGCCCAGCTTGAGCGAATCTCCAAATGGTGCAGCAAACATTTTATAGAAATTGAAATTAGACAGAGTATTATTTTCCAAAGTTTCTCAGGCGCGATTAACAACTACCCATGAAAAAACTGTCAGAAAAATCCACAAAATCGAAATGAACAATCGCCGAGTAAAATTGCGCGAAATAGCAGAAACAGTAGGTATTTTCTATGACCAAGTACATCATATCTTGCATCAACACTTGAATATGAGAAAGCTCTCTGCAAGATGTGTGCCGCGTTTGTTAATAAACGACCAATAGCTAGTTCGAATGTCCATTTTTCAGCAATTCCTAAACATGTTCAAGCGCAATATAAAAGATTTTTTGCGACGTTTTGTAACTGTAGATGATACTTGGATACACCACTACACTCCAGAGACCAAAGAACAATCAAAAGCCTGAATAGCACGCGATGAACCAACTCCGAAGAAGGCCAAGATGATTCCATCAGCTAGAAAGGTGATGGCTACCATCTTTTGGGATTCCCGAGGAATAATTTTTATAGACTATATACAACATGGAAGAACAATAACCAGGCCAATATTATGAGTCGTTATTAGATAGATTTAACAATGAAATCAAAGCCAAAAGACCTCATTTGGCAAAGAAAAAAGTTTTGTTTCACAAGACAATGCACCTGCTCACAAATCAGCAATGGGGTATGTGACCATATTCGAATTTCAATATATATGTTATAAAATTAAAAACTAACCTCTGCAGCTTCTCATTATAATAAAAACTAAACATTAATTTGTAATAATCTTGTTATTAACAATTTAATGTTTTGGAGAAGGGATATACGGGTGTATTCTAAAGACATTCCGTTATTTATAAACGGACCGTTAAAATTAAAATTTCCGTTAACTAGATTTTGCTATTCTAAATACACTATCCGTAAATAATATAAACGGAGATCCGTTTATGTTATCCGTTTATAAATAAAATTTAAACGGAGAATGATTCATAGCCGTTAATTGTAAACGGATAACATTTAATACATAAATATTTAGAAATTTCTAAAGTGTAAGCAGGGAATGGCGTTATCATCCTTTACTGTTTGCTCCGACCCTTGGATTCATAAAATATAATTGAAAGGAAAGTACAATAAATAATTTTTATAACAAAATTATACTCGTACATAACCTATAAAAAATCGGTTCGATGAAAGATGTGAACAATACAAAAATTATCCATATCTCGTTTTCAAAAAAATTAAAAATGCTTTCTTTAATGAAACGTACTCTACAATGCAAATCTTGTTCTTTACCTAATGTTTTAAAAATATTCGAGTATTTTCAGGACTGCATTTAACCTTCAGGGGCCCAAGACACAAATGTTGTTTTGGTGCCTTTATTTTTAATTATTGATTACAACAAAGGATATTTTTATTGCAACAAAGAATATTTTGATTACAACAATGGATAATTTGATTATATTCGAAGAATACTGATTAGATGAATGAATCTAATGAAGAAAATTTAATTAATAGTTGCGAAGAATTAAATATCAAGTTCATAATGTGTGTTTTATAATTTGTGTAGTTTTTAAAGTGCATGCGCCTATATTTAATTGTGGTGCCGCATATGTTCATTTTCTCGATACTGTAGATTAGCTTGGTGGTGTCTATAATTTCAAGATAAATGTTGGGGTTGGGCGTTGGGGACCTTCTTTATTATTACTTTAGCTGCGCTTAATAAGTAACGAATTATGATTTTATAGATTTTTTTTATTTTATGCCCATTTTTTTTCCAAAATATCAAAAGGTTATGAAACTGACAATTTTGACATTTATTACAACAAAGTATTTACCTACCAACATTCCAAAGATTATTTTGAAGAATATATTCATTATTGTGATTATTTATTGATATAAATTTATTGCTAAATAGTATCTCTAAATTTATGTATCACAATATCACAAATACCTGTTTAGATCTTAATATTTTTTGTTATTATCAAAATATAAATATGTTGACATTTACAATTTGACAACACTGCCCTACAGTAGCAAACGGATCCGTTTATTATATTAATTTTAACGGATCCGTTGAAATGTCATATTGTGAATAGAATATTTAGCGGAATCCGTTAATAAGAAATATTTTAACGGAATCCGTTTACATAATATATTTTAACGGATTGTGTTTAGAATACACCCAATATGCCGTAAGTATGTTAGAATGGTGGACGAAGACAGATAGACTGCGGGAAAGAAAGAGACAGTTATAAATCAGTCTATCAGCGTAACGTTTATATTGTGGTAGGTGTGGCATGGTCACATCTGGCTATAACTATCTCTTTCCCTCCCAGTCTAACCGTCATTTTTCACGCTTCTACCTTTGTCACGTCACAAATCCCTTCCCCAAAATTTTAATAATTATTTTCTCGTAAAGTACGAATAATTAATCGATATAAAATAAATACGGGTATTTTATTTTTTTGTCTAGTATCATATTATGTAAAAATAAAAATTTGGTCACATACCCCATTATGGTGGTGAAACTGCATGAATTATGATTCGAATTAATCGAACATGCAATGTACTCGCTAGAATGGGCTGCCTGCGATTTCATTCTGTTTCCAAATTTCAAAAAATGGTTAGCTGGGAAGAAATACTCATCGAATACAGAAATAGAAGCTGTAAATGGATATTTCGGGAGTTTATATTATTATTTTTTTTCTGAAGGAATAAAAGATCTTGAAAAGCGTTGGGCAAAATGTATCTAGTTGAAAGAAGATTATGTAGAAAAATAAATATAATTTGCCGCCAAAATTTATATTTTCTATCCCGTTCTAGAAACTTTTCGATCCGCCCTCGTATTTGATACAAATTCCATACAGAAAATTTCTAGCAAAAGATCCTATACTTCCAGTAAAATTATAAGACAAACCACTTATGTCAATTGCACTTGATACTGACATCTTTCAATCAGAATTATTCCAAAATGTTAAAAAAATTCAAAAGATTTGACATAACCTTAAGTAAGTATCAAATGAATGGGACACGGAAAGAGCCTCAGGGTTAGTGTGAGAATACATTCCGGCGTACCCTGGGATACGTCTGTACCGGCAAATGTTGCCTTAACTGCGCTACCATCTAAATGTCTGATGAAGGAAGAACTTTGCCAGGACCATGCCTTGATATTACATCAAACAAGATTTGAATTTATAGACATGTAGAGCAAATACGAATAAATAAATAAATAAATTATTTCTATTTGATGAAGAGGAATAACTTTTTTCAACCTTTTGTTACATACGTTAAGTGTATTTATTTTAAAGGAAACCTAATTTTTCATTCAATGGGCTACTTGCGTGCCATTTTTTTCTTATGACAAAATTTTCATTAATTGGTCAGAAAAAAATTAATGAAATTTTAATAGTTAAATTACCGCCGTGTATGACGTAGAATTACGCCGAACCAAGAATGGTCGTCAAGCAATAACATCAGTACATCCAATAGCAACGGCATGTGCGGGTAATTTAAACATGACAGATCATCTGTTTACGTTTGAATAATAGTTTGGAGGTTAATATTTTCGTTTGTCATTTTAATCTTGTACGAGTGTAAGCTAAGTTAAAATCCTGCTTAACAAATCGAAATACGTAATAAAAGTAACAGAAACCACGTAAATTGTAAATAATAAAGAAGAGAGACAGTGACAGAAAAATGAACTAATGTCAAAATCAAATTAAAACTCGCACTCGCTCCCCGTCGACAGGTTACATTAAATATGCATATCCCTTTCTCCAGTTCAAAATAATGACGTCAAAGAAAATCTTCTTAATTTATTAAAAAACATATATTTTTTTAAAATAAAATTTATATTTTTACATACGTTTTCAACTTTAGGTATAAGCAGATTTTCAGTACCACGCAAGTAGCCTATTAAATAGTAACTATAGCAATTTCTTGTCCTCTTTTCCTTGGCGTAATTCCAATTTGGCGTAATGCACTTTGTTTGCAACAATAAGAATGTTTGCGCTTGAATTTTTACGAGGAAGGAAATAATCATAAAAGAAGTCCACAATTCTACTGAGTGATTAACTTCAATAAAATAGATTTTGAAGTTTAATTGCTTCTGAAGCCATCGCCAGTAGTAACTGTGGACTGTACGAGTTGGTTGTAAAACTTTTTACTACTTTTGGCGGTCCGTCGTGGTTGCACAATTCCCCCAACACGTAAATTTACTCTTTATATGCGACATTTACATATCACACGAGGAGAAATACTAACAGCATAAGACATTACTCTTTTACAGGAGTTTCATTCCTTTTTAATGATCATATATGAATTTTATTAATATAGATTAGTTTTATTTTTTAGTGGCAATGGCTTATGCATTTATGTTTTAGTATTTGAGGAATCGTCCACCTTCATATATACAAACGAGATGAAAAATATTTGACCTAATAATAAGAAAGTTGTTATGTTTTTAAAATGGTATTTATTTTTATCTCCCGCTACCTTGGTAAGGGAGGTATAGGGATCGTGCTAAAAATCGCATATCGATATTTTGCTAAATGACCACGTTTTAAGGTCCCTAGAATCCAATTTTAACATTTTCACAATGATGTCTGTGTGTATTTGTGGATCCTCCACTCTAACTCAAATACTATCATTCAGAAAATTTTGAAACCTTGTATTTCAAACTTTTTCTGTGATGGAAAGAGCCCATTAGATTTTGGTGAAAATCGGATAACCGGAAATGGCACTTTGCTAGAAGCTCAAAATAATTTTTCTTCGAAAAATACATTTAAATGTTATTTCGAGATTAATGTTATTATAAAAATTATAGATTATTAAATTTGCTATAGATTTGCATAAACACTTTTTCTATATCCATAAAATATGGATAAATTTATAAAATTATTTATAATTTAAATCCCAGTTATTCAAATGTATGTAACTGATAGATAAATGTCACTATCAAAGAACTGAAGCTTTATATACAGCTACTTTTTTTTAATGCATAACGTTAATACATAATGCTAATGCGTAACGAAGTTTGTTATATGGTAACGCACAGGACCATTCACAGCCAGTTTTAATATTAACGAATAATGCATAAACACAATGCATTGCAACAAATGTTTGCAAGCTCCAAACCACGGATCTCCAAACTTTTATGCATTACGCATTATGCATTAAGTAAATTTGTGACAGCTGTCAATATAAATTTGCGAGAAATCTTAAAATCTTCAATTTTGAAGAAAACAAATTGCTACGCCTAGTGCTACATTTGTAATACCATATGCTCAAATAAAATTAAACAAGGAAATACGCTTCAGGAATCCTTTCCTGCCATAATGAACTTTAATTTTGACAGGTAATTTCAATAAATACAGATGTCCACTATCAATTAAATTTTGTGTAGAAAATGCTATGTTTTTCTTAACCTTACGCATTAGCACTATGTATTGAAGTTATGTCTATGCATTATCATTACGCATTAAAAAAAAGTAGCTATGAATGTAGCTTTATCATTTCAAAATAATATTACTAACGTTTTAAAAAGAAAAAAGTAAATAAAACAATAGAAAAGTAAATATGTAGCTATGTATTTAGATTAATAAAAATTAACGATTTGAGTATGTTTATATCGATGTTCTTAATCGGATGTAAGTGGATTTAGGATTAGAAATCGTATTTAAGAAAACGATGTAAACGATCTGGATTGGATTTAGAATCGGATTCTAAATCGACTTTACCAACGAGATTTATACATAAATCCGATTTACTTTCGCGAGATAAACAGTGATTTAACAGAAAATTTAATAGTAGGTACTGAAACAATGAAAAAAAAAACGCCAAAATAATTTATTGATCTATTCACCTTTCATGGTTTGACAGTTATAATATATCGACGATTAAGTTAGTATAATTATTAGTAAAGCAATGAGAAATCTGTGGACGCAACAAGAAACAGAATATTTTTTGAAACTAATCTGGAAAAGAAAAATAATATGAAAAAATAAGTAAATGTTAGAAGAAAAATCTAAATAAATGTGAAGTCGAAATTGTCAAAAGTGAAAATTAATACTAGTCAATAATGTTCTACGCATTCTATGCTCCTTTTCAGTAATAAATCCAATTGAATCTACAATAAATTCGAATGTACTTGATCGCTTCAAATTTTTCTGGTGTAAACAGTCAAGATTTAGGATTTATTTAAATCCGATTTGATTAGAAATCCGATTAAGGACTTCGATATAAACTTACTCAAAAATGTTTAAGCTAATCCTCATTTTTGGATTAGTGAATTCATTCTATCCCGGTATTCAATATTTAATCTTTATTTCATTATATCTCCGATGGCTCAATGGTTAGAGCAACGCCTCATGTCATGAATGCCCTCGGGGCTCTGGGTTCGAATCCTACTAAGGCATGGAAAATGTGTGAATGTGAACTCACTCTGTAATTGGGATTCAATCCTGTTGCGGATTTTAGAAAAAATGTAATTACTTGAATTAGATTAGACTATATTTTAAGAAATAAACTGTCAAAATTAGAGTAAAATTCGCTAATCCAAAAATAAGGATTAACTTAAACTTTTTTGTTACTCGGGCTAACAATGCAATGCATTTAGTCCACGTCCACAGAAGACCATGATCGGACATCTTTCAAAATTTTTACTGTATATTATTTATTAATGTGCTAAAATCAGAGTACAATCATCTCTTCAAATAAATCTGTTGGGTTAACAAACATTTGCAAGAAATTTAACTGGAAAAAATCCAATCGGCTGTAAGTTAAGCCAGGCGACAATATTAATCCAATCATTTGCAGTAAGATATCCAAAGTGGCATACTCATGCTTCCCAATAGTAGGCTGTGCTCTGGCTCCTCTTCTCCAACTGGCGCAAGCATCTAGCTCCAGCGCTCCTTGGCGGAGTGATTCCCGCGCCTGTAATTGCATCTCGCGAGCACGTCGAAAGCAAAGAGGGAATAAGAATCGAAGAAAAGAGTGGATCCGTAGGAAAACAAAACGAAATATGTATGGAGGGTTGTGTTGGTTTATTTTATATTCTGATCCGAATGTTCGCAGAGGGAACCTTCCAGCGAGCGAGCCAAGAGGATAGTGAGTAAGAAACGACTGTTGCCACAAGGAATATCCACCAGGGTGGCTGTACAGACAGCGAGAGAAATAACCTAGGATTACCAGAGTGCGTTCCCTATGATTAGATTGTAAAATACTGGATGTGACGTGTGCAAGGGTGGATAAATAAGACACATAAAACGGAAATGAAACAGATATAAAAATACACAATGGGTACTGGAAGTACATACTGCTAGACTACTCATTATCCAAGCCAAACTATCAAGATGTCGTCAGTTTTAACGTACACACTCCTTATCTTAATTTGGAAAATAAAAACTTACATTTCAAGATTTTACTTTGCAAAAAGAAACTACTTTATTTAATATATAATCATAGACACTTGAGTCATAAACTTAGACCTTTTCAATTTAACGGTTGTTAAAGATGTCAGACTTTTCTCAAAGTTTACATCTAGTTTTTTAGAAACAAATGTCATGGATCTCATGGCACGCGCATATCTATATGACTCCCGCCTTTTGTTCTTATTACAACACCAGGTAACACCAACAGTTGTATTCATAGTAATTGAGATAGACCTGGTTTAAACTAGGTCTAAATAGACTAGGTTTAAACTAGGTCTAACTTAGACCACCCTGAACTTATTCATAATTTTAGACCCAGTTTGAACCTAGTCTACGTAGACCGAGTTTAGCCCTTGTATCCATCTGAACATGGTCTGCGATGAATATGAAGTAAGCTTCAGACATAAATATTCGAATATTTTCAAATGTCATTTAGTTGTTAGTGTAAAAATTAATACTTATATTATCTAAAATAAGAATAGTATGTGGCACAACAATAGGTTTATAGAAGCGTGTATTCATATGTACGAGTATACATGAGGAAAAATGGGAAGAAAAAAATGTATAAATTAAAATATGAATATTTAATTAATAAAATTGCTCGAGGCTAACGGCGGTGCTGGTTTTGACAATATATCAGAACTTTTATTTGGGTATGAAACTGGTCGCAATTTCCAGGAAACGTGTGAAATTAACTAAAAATCATTTATTTATACTCCAAATTTGTCTAACACATTATTTTTTATATAAGAATATTTGACAACTACATGTGAGGTTTGAAGTGTTTTCGTTTCCGGGACTATTGGATTTTGTCTAAATATGCTTCGTTACATATATCATTTTAATTCAGTATTATCTTCATCTGAATCTCTGTGTCTCATTATATTTTCTAAAATTAAATACAAATTTCAATTATATTAAATTTGCAGATATGATAAAAGTACCTTCAACATTGACATCTGATCTTTTCTTCATCTTCTACATCATATATGTTGCAAAAATTTCATGAATATCCTCAATTTTATTCATTTAATATCAAAATCAAAATTGGCAATTTGGCAATTAATATTTTTTTTTTCTCATGAATGCATTTTTTTTAAATAACACTATTTTTCGTTATAATGACAGGACTTAGACGTAGTTTAAACCAGGGGTACGCTCGGTCTATATTTTAGACTAGGTTTAAACCGTTACTATGAATAAGGAAAAACCTTAGATTTAAGATAGACCTGGTTTAAACCACGTCAGAATTACTATGAATAAGGCTGAAGTTTTTGCAAACAAATATAACCAAGATAACAAAAGTACATCCTTAGGTAGCATGGCAGTTCTTGTTACAATTCGTTATCAGTAATTTTCCATGCAGTTTTAAAGTATGCACGTCGTACTGAAAATGCAGAAAATTTCCTATCCATGATATTTTACGATTTTAAAAGATGGCTCTCTCTAAAACAATGCATCGAAAAGCTTCGGGATGCTTTTGGAAATAACACACCTAGTATCAGGTCTGTTCACAGCTGGTACAATGAATTTAAATTTCATCGAGTTTCTCTCAATGATGATTTACGCGAAGATCGGCCAATTTTTGCAGTTACGGATGAAAACATAGCTGTTATTTGTACAATGATTAAAGAAGACAACCGTGTAACATATAGAATTGTACGGGCTACTTTGGGCATTAGAATGATCGCTATAAATAAAATTTTGCTCGAAAGGCAGGAAAGTTTGTTACCGTTGGATACCTCATAATTTAAATGATGGCCAAAAGCAACATGAAATGGTACATTAAAACATTAAAAAAGTACAACGAAGGTAAATCTGAAACAAAACGACAATCAGCTCAATGGGTCTTTCCAATAGACCCCAATCCTGTCAAAATAAAACGAGTTCGAAGTGTTGATACAAAAATGACTGCCTCGTTTTTCTGAAAATCCGGTCCTACTGTAAATATTGCATTAGAACATAGGAAAACAGTAACTTCCAATTGGTACATAACAATTTGTTTGCCATGGGTGTTTAAAAAAGTGCGCAAAAATAGGCCTCGAAGTAAAATAATATTACATCAGGACAATGCATCCTCAAATACTGTTGCGCAAACTAAAGCCTATTTAAAAGAATCAAAGGTGGAATTCTGGAGCACTTTATGATTTCTTCCTATTTCTTAAATTAAAGGAAATAATGTGCGGCTCCGATATACAAGTGCAAATGAAGCGGTTAAAGCCTTCGAAAATATGGTCTCTCAAATGTCTCAAGAAGAATGCTTTAACGATAGGTTTTATCGAATGCATAAATGTGTTGACTTAAAAAAAGAGTATTTCGAAAAACAATAAAAAAATAATTTCTTGATAATTTTGTTTTCTATCAATTGTTTGCAGAAACTTTCGGTGTAGCCTCGTATGCGCAGATCCCCATTGCGTATATATCTTCTATCTCTTTAAATTAAAAAATCTATTATTAAACGTTTTGAATATAAAAAAAAAAACTCAAACCGCTACTACTCGTATATTAAGAAAATGTCGATTGACAGATGACAGTATCAAATGCAATTGACATGTTAGTGTTATAATTTTGCTGGAAATATAGAATCTCTTAAATACATGCAACTTTCCGTAAGGGATATGTACAAAATATATAGGACAGAAGGTAATGTACTTGAAATATTAAATCTTGTACAAGAAACATTCTGTATGGAATTTGTACAAAATATATGGAACTGAAAGAAGGTAATGTGCTGGCCACATCAGATATTCAATACTTTAATCCCACACTGTAACAATGAAAACTTGATTCAAGGAAATAGAGTCTATGGTTACTCGTGATCATAAGATTGCTGCGTTTTCGTAAGAAACAAATGTATTGACGTTCGATTCATGCAAAGTCAACTTGTGCAAAAATTTGACAAAACCATTTTCAAAATATTAAGAAATTTATATTTCTGTTTTTGGCAAATGAAATTATAGAAACAAATACTGTTTGTGATAACACCTAATTGATAAGATAATAATCATAGCGAGTGAATTGAGTTATCTGCTGTCAGGTGACCAAGCAACTCTGTTTCTGTCGTGAAGTCAAACACACAGAGCACACAAAACATAATTTACAGCGCAAACACCACAAGATTTATACCCGTGTAAAAGCATCGTAAAACTCTTAAATGCTCTAATTGAAGTGTCTGAAAAATATGCCATAAACTTAACTAATTATTTAATTATCTACACGAACTTATTTCGCAAAAAAACTTATCTAATGTACCTTCAATTTTTGTTTGATGAGCAAACAAAATCATGTAACATGCACGGAACAATTAGTTGATACACTATGTTAATTTTGATAATAAAAATAAATAAAGTTGCACGATTACATGATATTCGTATTGCTTTCCTTAGTTTTAGACAATGACAAAGCAGATCAGCTCGCTAAAATGGGCCAAATTACCAACTTTTGGTGGTCTCTTGAAAGGCATAGAGCTATTAGCTATCATTAAAAATCTGATGTGACCAGCATATAACCTCTCGCCAGATATTTTACCTGGTTGTACGCATAACACGAAAAATATTTTTAAATACAAATACATATATTCATGTTTCACTACAAAATAATTCTCACATATATTTGCAAAATCTATGGGATATTTTAATATAAATTATGTACAATACATACATTTTCTTTATATTCAATATCCTGAAATTTTCTTTTTCTTTATATTCGTCATTTTTTCGCAAATTCCTTTTATATTCTTTGGCGTTGTTGACTTTTTTACTTTCCGTCACCTTTAGGTAAGGAAGGTATTGTCTTTGGTCAAAAAATTCGATGATGAGTTTTTAATCAATAAGCACGTTTTAGGGTCCCTAGAATACGAATTTTGCTATTTTTACGATGATGTCTGTATGTGTGTGTGTGTGTGGATGTGTGTGTAACAAAATTTTCGTCTGTAATAACTCTAATAATACAGTTACAAAAATTATAATTTTTTCGTATACTTCTTCGTTATATCCATATGAAGAGCTGATTCGATTTTGGTTACAATTGGTCAACCGGAAGTACCATCATTTGAAGATTTTAACAGTTTTTCTTGAAAAAACTATATTAAATATAACTTTTTCAAATTTGATGTTATTATAAATATTACAGAATATTTTATTCTCTATACGATTTGACTACATTTTATACTTAATATTAAATGGATATAGAGTTAAAAAATTATAAAAAAATTAAATTTCATAAAGTAGCCATAGCTATGGAAACAGCTACTATATTAAGAAAATTCTGATTGAAAGATGTCAGTGGCAAGTGAAATTGACATAGTGTGTTTGTCTAATAATTTTACTGGAAATATAGGATCTTTTGCTTTCTGTATGAAATTTGTATAAAATACATACAACTGCTTTAAGACACCTGAGACAAACGAACTAGAATTTGCGGTATTAAATTTTTTAAATACATCCCTGATCCTGTTGCTAAGGTCATTTTAAATGCCTCGTGGTATTGAGTACAATTCTAATCTTCTGTAACGGAATACATAAGGGTCAGTTTCTTTTCAAATCAAATATAGGGAAATATTTTCAAAAGAAACCACATCTATTAAATAATCTAAACGTCAACTTTCATTCGCTAGTCATACCATATCTATTTTTAGTAGTGAATACTTGACTAGACTTCTGCCAAATTTACAAAATACATATGTATAAAAATGTAGGACATACTATATAAATAATAAATAGTTGCATATAAATAATAGTAAATCAGTATGTATAGTGATACATTATTATAATTAGAAAGGACATGTAATTTCCATAATTAATGTATTTATTTCAACAGATTCATATTAATTTAATGCATCTTTCAAAGTGAATACCATTTTGTGTTTAATCAATTATTTTATTAATTACAAAATATCATAATACGAATGAGTGGACAATCTAAACCACACATTCCGATATTCCGATTAATATTGATATGGACGGTTACATATTTTCCAAAATTTATATTAATTATTGCAACATAAAATTTTAACAATACTACTAATGGTTAGGTTAAGCTGTTACGGTTTGTTTTCAAAAAAATAAATATCAGTTTTTGTAAGTTTAGTTACATCCATAACGCGATGTGGCTGTTTTTCGGGTTTGGGAATTTTCAGGAATTCAAAATTAGCTTTAGCATTTTTTTGGACAACGCCCGAATTCAGGTATATAGTGTAACATACGAGTATACATTTCAGGTTTTCAGTGCTATGCTACAATCTACACCTGTGGAAGATTGACACACATGTAGTTTTTACAATGAGACTGCTTCACATTTTTCAAAAAGTATTTTAAATGAAAGTTAATGCAATATTTCTCTTATTAATAATTATTTTTTTAATAATTTGTTGTTATTTCCGTAAATAATTAAATAAAAAAATTGGCGCCAAAAATAGTCATGAAAAACAACCCCCCATTCCTGGGTCGTAGAAGCACATACGTTACGTCATTCGCAGCCAATAGAAAAACAGTTTTTCCATCACCCACATTTATTTTTCTTATTTAGATAAATAAACGTAGACGACAGTTTGTCACATGTTCATAACAAACTTCTAATTTGACATTTGATGCTGACATTTTCCATTATAAATGAGTAATAATAGGTACGTTCTATCGGTGTCAGAAATCTTCCTACTTCTTCTAATAGAACCTCAATGATCGTTCTTTTGCGCCAAAAAAATCTGATTATTCCTACGAGTCATTCCAACTTCAGAGCTGGACGCGTTGGTAGGAAAATATTTAAAGTGGAGATAAATTCAAAATTTTACTAGCCGACTGTCGCGCGTACCTTTCTATTAAATTTGTGAATCTTCAGGTTAGACTGTGCTCCACAAAAATACTTCATTTACGTTTTTATTATTTAATATATTTTTATATAATTATAATCTCTGTAATATTTCCATAACTACATTTTGAAGATCCAAAATAAATATAAAAAGTTGTCTTTAGTTGTTAACTAACACTAACACATAACCACTGCCACTTTTCTATCGTATTTATTTTTTACTTGACAGTTATTTGCTACTGAGCGTTCTATTGCTTTAAGAATATTCTTATTCTAGTAGGAATATTTCTGACACCAATAGAACGTACTTAATGACTAATACAGAATACGAGTACACTGAAGCTAAGTCGGACAGTTTACTGAAAATCGAAAACTGAATGATGGCTGAATTTATATCAGAAAACGACTGTTTTACTGTTGCCGAAATAAGGTGTGTTAAAGAGTTAAGGTAAAATAAAATGGAAAAACCCAACCATCAGCTCTTCGACCTACTGCTTCCAGCCACAATTTTCTTTTCTTCACATCTTTTGGCATATTTATAAATTCAATAGTAGATTTGTTCGTAGCGCATTCTTGCAAGAAGGCATAATACGATACTGTAAATTACTCATTTTATATTGAATTTTGTATTATCTAGCACGAACCAAACTCAAAAATTTGACACTTGTTTGACAGCTTTGTCTGGTCGAGAATGTGGGGAACTATATTTCCAAATATTTCCAATCTTAAATGGCACAAAATTGACCCCTGTGGTGCACTCTCCCCGCCATCAATAAGGTGACGCCTGGTAAACGCCCGCACGGTACAAATATGTCATCATCATTACCGAAATCTGTGTACAAAGCAGATTGGCACACCCAGCAATGGGTAATATGCCGCGATGATATATTTATTTATTTGTAACAAAACACAAAGAATTGACACTATAAAGGGACCAATTGGAGCCGATGAAGATATATGTATTGCGACGACACATTCTGTTTCAGATGACTTTTTCAAAATATTATCCAAATTTCAAACATTAATTGTAAAATATCTAATGGATATTTGGTGATATTTTCAAATTTGAGGCTATTTAAATAATGATATCTTTTTAAATTTTATACTCAGAAGATATATAAAAATTCTTGCAACAGCCCTATTATACTATTAGGGCCCGCAAAATAGAATGCGACATCAGCGGAATTTTTAGGAACTAAATCAATGGCGGCTAAAATAATATATTATTATAGTGTTCCGTTAACATGAAAAGTTCCTTAATATTTTAAAATCAATCATTTTCAAAAGCACAAAAAGTTGACTTTGATAGTTTTGCATTAATTCAGTATTAATTAATATATTACATCCTCTTCTACATTCACAATCTCTCCCAAACTCTGCTTTACAATGGCCGCCCCCTCTCCCCGTCGTGTTGCCTAGCAACCCTTGTCTATGGGGGTGTACGCGGGGGCGTTTGGCCAGACGGCACGCACGCGGACGTGCACGACGCTTGGCTCCGGCGTCCCGATGCAACCGACGCCGACGAAGAAACAAGTAATGAGATTACTCCGCCACGGACCCAAAGTCAAGTGGAGAGCAAGACCAAGTATGATGATGATAAATAGGTACAGAAGGGGGTGCGGGGTAGAGGGAGTGAGTGGACGAAGTAGAGGTAACAGGAGATCGCAATATATAGTTGAAGAACAATGGTTATAATTTTTTGTACATCTTCCAGCAATCAATTGCCTGGATTCTGTAGCAAATTTACTACTCTTAGCAATTTTGCTAACGCAAATAATGCTGGATTTATACAGCGTAAGCCGTAACGTAACGTACCGTGCCGTGGCGTATTGTAACGTATCGTAACGCGTGATTTTCTAGGCTATTTTATACAGAACTTTTACGGTACATTTTCGTAAAAAGTATACTAACGCTCTGTCGATACAAGTGTAGTGTACATCAGATTTGTATTTATCAGGTTCGTTAGTTTATTCGCAATGCACTATATTTCATATATATGTCCATTCAATATATTAATCTAAACTTTGACACATGACACATATCACTTATGTCAGTCAACGTCACACAAGACAGACTATTCGGAATGTAGTATTTCTTGTATTTATTTCCATTTAATTTATTAATTCCAACTTTGACATAATTAGCCACACAAAAACAGACTACAGCGCAGGGCAGTAGTAATTTTCGCGATATCGCAACGTACCGTAACGTGCCGTAACGTATAGATAAAAGTTGGTGATCTTTGGGTTTTTGACACGTTACGGCACGGTACGTCGCGTTGCGGCTTACGTCTGTATAAATTATCACATATGTATGCATTGATTTATTATTTACGTTACGTTATGGCACGGTACGTTACGTTACGGCTTACGCTGTATAAATCAGCATAACACTGAATAAAACATGAAAATGACTATGGCTTTACATTTGTTTCTATTGGTTACAATTTTTAATAATGTTGTTATTTATCATTGTTTTTTCAAGAAAAACTGTTAAAATCTTCAAATGTGGGTACTTCCGTTTGACCAATTATAACCAAAATTTATTCAGCTTTTCATATGGATGTAACGAAGAGAAATACGAAAGAATTATATTTTTTTTGGAATTGTAAAAGTTATCACAGAGCAAACTTTTGTCACACACACACACGCACACGCACACGCACACTATGCGTTTTGGCGTGACCGGTTTAACGGGACCAGTTGACCGGGAAGACAACAACTTATTGTTTTAAATGAATGCGTCCACACCGATGCGGTTGCGGTCCGGTTGCCGAATACTAACGCAGCATGTTGCGGTTTGACCGGACGGTCAATTTGCCGCATGACAACTACAAAAAATTGAAATAATGCGAGTGTTCACAAGGGTCTGGTTTTGTTTTTTTAATAGCCAACGTATACTATTTGGGCTCTGCACTGATCAGACACTGGTCCGACTGTGTCCGAATCGGGTTTTAAACGCTGCCGTCCCGTTTAGCGGGATATATGTGGACGCTGTATGATCCATCCCGTTTAACCGGATGCGGTTTTACCCGTCCCGCTAAAACGCATAGTGTGGTCCGGGCCTTAAAGTTATCGCAGAGCAAACTTTTGTCACACACACACGCACACACACATCATCGTAAAATAGTAAAATCGTACTCCAATGACCCTAAAACGTGCTTATTGATTAAAAACTCATCATCGAATATTTTACCAGACAATACCTTTCTTAGCTAAAGGTGGCGGAAGATAAAAATATTTTTTTCTACTCCCACTTGAAAAAGTTATCATTTCTTCACAATCTGCAGAATGGATATGTAGGCAATATCAGTTAACTGAACGGATATAATTTCATATCCATTCTAGGATGGATATGAAATCTACGAATCACAAATCTCGAAGTCGTGTAACCTAGGCAACTGTCTATTCGTTTCTTACAAGATTAAGAAGACGAACGATACAGATGTCATATTTGACGTTTCAATGTTGTCATTTAGATGGAAATATTTTCGGTATAAACAATTAACTGAATTATATTATGAATTAATTGTAAGTATTGAAAAAGAACGTATAAAAAATGGAAATCAGAACGATATGAAATATCGCATTGCCAAGTGACCTTATCCTTTAGATTTGGCAATAAAAAATCGTAAGTAGAATGTAAAAGTATTGTATACTTATAAAATAAAATATTATTTTAATAACACATGTCATTAAGAAAGCCTAGGAAAACAAAAAATATCTTTATATTTTTTTGTGTAAAAAACAGCTTTACGGTTACCATTTAAAAAAAATTGTATTCAGCAAAATTTATTTTAGTCATCAAAGAGAAGTTTTTTATTAATTGATGATTTTCACTCTGTGATCTGTGATTTTTAACTATTTATTTATTTATATTTTTAAATGTCCGTCTTTTATGTATCTACGCTTATCCAGATGTGTACATTTTCCTTCAACTGGGCCATTCTAGCGCTGAAGAAGACTATTGTATAGTCGAAACGTCGGCGAGAATAAAATTGTAATATTGACTGCTAGTCCGAAACTTTATTTATTCCATTAATTAATAATGTTCAATAAAATTTTAAATTTCTATAGTTCACATTTTCCTTCTTTTCGTTAGTCGTAGAAAAAGTATGCTGTACAACTCAAGTGGAATGTCCATATTGTCTTCGGATGATTGAACACTCCGCCTACGGCGTCGTGCTCAAACTTTATCCTCATGCGATATGAACATCATATCCACTCTTGTTGTACAAACTACTATTTTGACGGAATGGCACAGTTGAAGAAACGTCGGGAAAAGTGTGTTAGGGTTGAAGGAAATTATGTTGAAAAATAAAATATTGTTCAAAGGTTTGTGTCTTCTCAGTGGCGTAGCTAGCATAATTGGCGCCTGGGGTATAATACGTTTTGGGCGCCCCTTTCCCGTAAGAACTTTTTTCATAAAATAATTTTTAAATGTTATTTTAGGGCATTTTACTACAGTTATTTGACCAAAAAACGGGTATATAAATACAAATATATTTCATAGACATTTTAATTTCTTACTCCAACATTTAGAAAAAAGTTTTTAGTTTTATTAATTTTCTTTCGATAACAGAGTGCAGTACCTACCTACCTAAAATACTGTATAATACATGAATAGTCACTACCTAAGTATGCATCTACAACACACTATAGGTACTATTTTTCAGGACAAATAGAGATATGAGTTCAAATCGCGTTAAAAACAAAGAAGCCGAACAAAGAAATATTGAAATTAATAAGAAATTTAAAAATATATGGTAATATAAATGAATGAGAAGAAATAATTTTAACTTAATTTAGTACTTTTAAACAAGTGTAAAAAAAATAAGAAACGAGAATTTACTTATAGAGCGTGAGCAGACATGTGACTCGAGCAGCCTTGAAGTGCTTAGAATCAGCTAATATCTGTGCGCGTGTTATTTTGACTTGAACAATATCACTTTGACAAGACCAATGTTTTGATTTATTTTAATTTTGAACTGTTAAAATGTTACTATTTTCAGTTCATGTGTTTTACTGCCTGAAATTTGTAGAATATTAACAATATAGCTGTTCAAAATCAAAATAAGTCAAAACATTGCTCCTGTCAAAGTGACACACGCACACAAATTAGCAGATTCTAAGCACGTCAAGGTCGCTCGAGTGACTGCTCGCGCCCTATAGTAAATGCAAGCAATATATGTATTAATAAAATTTCAATATTCTATATGTCTTCTGTGATCTTTCTCCAATTATTTTATTACATATAATACACTATTATATTTCACTCCAACACACTGAATGCAATGTGTCAATTTATAGTTGGAAGTAGTGCCTGGTTGTTACCGCAGCACAATAACGGATTCAGCTAGATAGCCAACTTTTAGCTCCTAGACTGACGTCACATGCGCAGTAACGTATTTTCGCCATTGTCATAGCAACCGCCCTGGAATGACAGGTTGTTTATAGTTGAAGGAAGGCAGTGTCGTTCCCGAAACTCAAATAATATTTCCCCAAAACGAATCAAAATAAAAATTTAAATTTTCCGGAAAATCTTGTCCTGAGGACAGTTTGGCGCCCCTGCGAGTGGCGCCCCCTTTGCCCCCCCCCCCTTCACCGCCACTGGTCTTCTTTCATAGCTAAATAAATTTATTTATTATTATTGTTTAGTTGTTTTATTGCTTTTCCCGTATTTATCAGATGCATTCTAATTTTCGGCGGGATTGTACATTTGTATGAATTAGAACTTTTGGACATGTCCTCGTACCTGATCGAACTGTGCATTCAAATGAACAAATTGGAAATTGGAATAATAAAAACCCGTACAAAAACTATATCTGAAAGCAGTCCATCATCCGTATGCGATCCATCCATCCTGCTCTCATATTTATATCCGTTAATCTCTTATCACTACAGAAAAATAAAGAACGGCAATATTTCAGCCGTCGGTGACAAAAACGAATGTGTTTACCCCGGACGAGAACCGTTGCCGGGCACTGGCTACTGCCTCTGCCACTGCCCTCGCACCGCCCGACGTACAATAAATGTTGATGATACAGATACATTAGTATTATTTAGCAGCACGTATCGGCTCGCTATCAATCCTGATCAGGCTGACAGCGCAGGGAAGGTGTACCAACCCTTTGTGAGCCATTAGCTAACAAGGGATGGGGGTGGGGCTGAGTGCACTACCACCAAGGAATTTTAATGGGGTTCAGAGGAAATTTACAAAGCACGTGAATAACTTTCAGAATGAATATTGTATTTAAATATATTGAACCGTTTTTAACAATTTGTTTATTAATAAAATGAAATGCTCTTAATGGTACAGATATTGTTATAATTAAAATTTGCTAAGAGAAGTAGACTGAAGAGTGACAAACCCAGAAATGGGTAATATGTTGTCATGGTATATTTATTTATTTATTTACTTTTTTAATAATATATAGGGTGTCTTACAACTCGCGTCCCAGACGAAACTGACACTTGCCGACGACAATAGGTTGCCTGGTTGCCAACAAATAGAAGAAAATAATTTACGGCTGCTTGCATAACGGAGTTACAAGACTTTTTAATCCACCAATCCCGGAAGGATATCTTGAGGTGTGATGATATTATTACAAAATAAAACTGGTTGCTAGGTTTTAAAAATACTACTAGTGAGTTACAAAATTTGTTTGACACTATAATTTTGACACTTTAGAGTTGACTTTTCACTGTCAACAAATTTAGGTTAGCGAAGGTGTCATCCGGGATAATCATTTATATCGTACAGTGCAACGTGTTGTAGCAGCTGTGTAAAATGTGTTAAACGAAAATATTATAACTTGACCGGTCTCATGCGTCCTTGCGATGGCTCTCAATATCACTTTATGATCCACGGAAAACGTTCCGAATAGACTCGTGCTGCTTCTCTGGCGTTACGCCCACATTCTCCGAAAATTATATTCATTTCTAAGTAATCAGCGCGGCTGAATACATGGTAAGAATTTGCCTTTTTTTATTCACCTTGTCAAATTTAATTTGACACTGACATTTATCGAAAACTACAGTTACCCACACATTTTAAAGAAGATTTGATTTGTATAAAACCCTATTAACGTAAAATTACGACAAACACGCGTTAAAGGTGTAGGTCTCTGATTGGTCAATTTTAAGACGTCTTTTCTCGAATATCTTTTAAGCTAGATTTTTTTTCTTCGAAATTACACATCCGAGTGCAGTCTCGTGGCTTATTCAGAGAAATACAGTCATAAAGTTTGCTATGCATATAAAGATTGTTATCATAAAGACATTTGTAACAATCTTTATGAATTTGTCAATTCAGAACCTACGTCGGTATTATTAATAATCTTTACAAAATTATACTTGTGAAGTTTTAGAAAATTGTGTCGCCTTGAATATATTGGTCCCTTATCATTGTTGTAAAACTGGTTTGCTTATCACCTCGGCTTATACAAACAATCCCTTATGTTAATGTATCAATAAAAAAAAATTACTATTTCATATTTGATGAAGATTTCTATTTTTTTCTCATAATTTTTGATACGCCTCCAATATTAAATACTTCAATGTCATTAAGAGTTTATTATTTGAAGCATTGGCAGAAAATCTTTTCAGACAAAAATTACTTAAGAATGATATATTTATTATATCATCACGATTTTCTCCTTGTGTAAATCACGAGAATAAGATGTGTAATCCTGCATCATTTCTCTGGAAGTCAATGTTGGTTTGTGAGGGCTAGATGTGATATTGCCAGCAGGACATAAATCATTATCACTGCAAACATATTCTCGTCATCATCCCTTGCTGTCCAGCGTTGAGGGTGTCTATGCTTGTGCCTCTGCATGTGCAGTAAAGTGAACGCTTGTGGGCGTGCTTGCTGACATATCGCAAAAGAACATCCTTCATCCCACAAATAGAAAGAGGAACGCAGTGGCGTACGGGAGAAACATTGAGAAGCGAGATAAAAATAAGCAGGAAATGTGGAACAAAAGTTTAATTTACAAATCTTAGATCCGCTCCCAGCACCTCTAGTTCAAATAAATTGTGAAAAATTGTCAGCCATCGGGATTCGAACCCAAAACACCTACCATGCCGGGATAGTGCTCTACCAACTAAGCTATTGGCTGCTCTCCTCTCGATGGCTGAACAATCTTTCACTTTTAAAGTCGTATAACTGCTGAGGATATTATTAATCGTCACATGATTAGATGTGGGGTTGCCAAGCTACCACTGCCTTTAAACATCTAGTGAACGAGTCATAATTTACTCAAGGCCGTACCAAACCAAATTCTAATATTAACAATGAGTTTGTATATTTAAAATAAAAACATATTTAAAATATGCAAATTGTTAACTCCCGTACCAGATTCGTCTAGGATATAATATACTTCTCGCTAGGGGGGTAGCACCGAAAGTTTCTGCAAACAAATATAACCAAGGTAGTTACGAATAATAAATGCATGGCAAAACAAATGTACATGCTTAGGTAGCTTGGCAGTTCTTGTTACAACTTGCTATCTGCTATCTGTAATTATCCATGCAGTTTTAAAGTACGCACATTTTATTGAAAATGCAATTAACAAGAGAAAATTTCCTAGCCATGATATTTTATGATTTTAAAAGTACGCTCTTTCCAAAACAATGCATCGAAAAGATTCGGGATGCTTTTGGAAATAAAGCACCTAGTATCAGGTCTGTTCACAGCTGGTACAATGAATTTAAATTTCATCGAGTTTCTCCAGTTACGAATGAAAACATAGCTGCTATTTGTACAATGATTAAAGTAGACAACCGTGTCACATACACAATTATACGGGCTACTTTGGGCATTAAAATTTTGCTCGATCATCTAAAAACAAGGAAAGTTTGTTAATTTAAATGATGGTCAAAAGCAACATCGTGTAGAATGGTGTAATAAAACATTAAAAAAGTACAACGAAGATAAATCTAAAGCAGTGTATGAATCATGGATGTATGCATTTATACCTGAAACAAAACGACAATCAGCTCTATGGGTCTTTCCAACAGACCCCAATCCTGTCAAACTAAAACGAGTTATTACATTAGAAGATAGGAAAACAGTAACTTTTAACAATTTGTTTGCCATGGGTGTTTGAAAAAGTGCGTGAAAATAGGTTTCGATGTAAACTAGTATTGCATCAAGACAATGCATCCTTACATATGGCTGCGCAAACTAAAGCCTATTTAAAAGAATCAAAGGTGGAATTACTGGAGCACCCACCATACCTGATCTTGAATCTTATAATTTCTTCCTATTTCCTAAATTAAAGGAAATAATGTGTGGTTTCCGATATACAAGTGAAAATGAAGCGGTTGAAGCCTTCGAAAACATGGTCTCTCAAGTGTCTGAAGAAGAATGGATTTCTTACTTTAACGATTGGTTTTATCGAGGAGAGTATTTCTAAGAACAATAAAAACTTTTGGTGCTGCCTCGTATTTATGTTCAAGGTAGTCTGCAAAAATGGTCTTCTGTCTTTCATCCAATATTTTTTGTTAGGTACATATTTTCTTCGTTTTCGCATCTGATTATAGTTATTAATTTTATGTCTCTTCTGTTTTTATTTATTAGATATTGTAGCATAACTTTGTTATCCGTGCATTCTAGTATTGTTCTTGGTCCTGCATATCTCCGTCTCTTTTAGTTATTTCTTTCTACTTCTATACGAGAAAACACATTTATTTCGTAGTACTTCCTTCTTCTTATTTCCCAGCTGTTCAATAGGGTCTTCATTTTTGTCTCTTTTTTATTTCCTTTTAATATTAGATAATAATTATTATGCTTCGTTTCTTTCCTTGAAATATTATATAACTTTTATCACCAAATTGTTAAGTATGTTTATTCGTATAAATAAACATACGATCATTATCTTAATCTCTTTGTGGTTCGATGGCAAATACTATAAAATGACATTTTTTTTCGTAACATTGAAAACATAATTAAATTGTATTCCCTCCGTCTATGCTGGTAATAAATATCGTTTGCGGGGCATATTGGTTAGGTATGTATCAGTTTCTCTGTCTGTGGGGTGAAATCTGTGTTTGCGATTTTATTACGTATGTAATCCCTCTATCATGGAGCCGATCAGCATAATAATATGGAGCTACCACACCCCATACTATATGTGCATATGTGCCACCGACATATATGAACATCTGAGCTACTATACATGCCCTCTTTATGCTAATCGAATCGCAAGACAATGCAATAAATATATCATTATGACTTGTAACCACATTTGAAACGGGTGGTTCGAATTATACTGAATATCATTACTTAAGAATTTTTTACTGTATTTGATAGAAACAAGTATTATTTATCTATATAAAAAATCGTTAAGGCAATATATGAAAATTATAATTTTGTATTGGAAATTAAGAAATGACAAATTTGGAAACGATTAAAGCTATACTCACGAAACAAGTTTTATTTATCTAGTTTACAGGGTGTAAATGAAATAAGTGCATTAAATTTAACCAGTAATGTAACTCGACGAGAGCAACAATATTTCTTAATAACTTTTTTTTCTAAGTCTTTTAGATTTTGAGTTAAATTTTTTTAAAGATTTACCGCATATTTCGGCGCGCGCCAATGGAGAACAAATGGCTGCTGTCGTAATCAAGTCGGAAACAAACAGCTCAAAAATTGTCGGTTATCGGTTAAACTTGCAGTTACAGTAATTAATAAACGAATCAACGAAAATAACATTTATTATTTATTAATTCGTAATAGTGCAATTTTTAAAATAAAGAAATATAATTTTGGATAACAAAATTATAAAGTTGTATATTAAACCAGGCTTTTAATTACCTGACAAGGAGGGGCTAGGTATCGAGAGGAAGATCAAAAGCATAGTTATTAGGTTATGAGATGATTATTTATCGTCGATAAATCATAATAGTTTAAATACGTTATTCAAAAAATGTAAGTACAAACTTTTGTCCATTTAAAAGAGGTACACGAGTACCAATAATTAGTCGTCCATTTATTGTTCCCCCACAAATATGTTTTAATGAAAATTTTTACAGCATTTTCGTCTATCGAGATGTGTATTGTGCATAATAAATACACCTTCCCAAGTAAATTCAGTCTCATTAATGAACATTATGAGCCATTCCCAAAATTGAAGTCTGTTAAGTGCTGAAAACATTGAACTTTTTGCACATGTTATGGATATAACTGTTGCTTTCTTTAAAATTGTGATGTGATAAAGATGTACAAGATTAACAAATGTGCGAATATTAAGAACAGAATGATTTGGTGATGATTTGGAAACGCTCCGTGTAAAAGCGTTGGCAACTCCATGACACTGTCTTTATGTCAACCGTGATGTCAGGTAAAATATAGTACAGATACGAGTAAAAAAATATAAACAAGTTTATTACTAATGTCAAAATTTAATTGCAACAATTGACAGGACTGTCAATTGCTAAAACAAAATTTTTCATAGCTATTGTTACTGCATTCAATTATCACAAAAATATTTGGAACGACTCGTCAATTTACGGGGTGATAAAAATGCTAAAAAAATATGCGATTTCGAGAAAAAGTTATTAAGAAATATTGTTGCTCTCGCCGAGTTATATTACTGGTTAAATTTAGTGCACTTATTTCATTTACACCCTGTATATATATATATATATATATATATATATATATATATATATATATATATATATATATAGTCCCATATATGAAAAAAAAACAGTATACCCTTAATGTATGTACCCAAAGTTACGAAAAATTGTAAAAACTAATAAACATATTTTAAACGATTCAAAATAATGTTGACTTAACTACATGCGATTTGAATTTTCGTCTACGTCTTTCTCCCTTGAAAATAAAGGGTTGTCCTACCCCGTTAAGAATGTGTAATGAAGAAAATATGCAAAAGAGAAAGTGTCATCGACTCCAGGACCTAACAGAGTTCGTGTCCCTGAATTCATTAAAAGAATAACTAGTAAACTCTTAATTGTATTTTACACCGTTGCACAAATATTATCCTTCATTCTATTCAGAGTACTCTACGATCAAGATGTTTGCTTACTAAAGAAAACCTTGATGTTACGCACAAGATTATACAACCAAAATTTGTTCAAAAACTTATAATATTCGGCCAATTCACATTACCCTAAGCCCTGTACATTTTTCTGCGTGTATTGTCATTGTCCCATATGTCATGCAGAGCTTGAAGTATTTTACGAAAAAAGATACTCGATGATTTCTAAGATACTTTTAATACCTTACGTACTTTATCTTAGATACTTCCTATTTTATATGTAATGTATCTTCATTTTAATACTTTTAAAAATTATCTATATTTTTATCTGAAAAATGTATGTTAGCTACTTCTAAAATATTTAGGATACTTTATTTATTTTACATACTTTAATGCATTTAGATACATGGGAATATTACCTAAATGCAACCAAAGTATTTTAATATTTGGAAAGTATCTAAATACAAGCATTTATATATTTTAAGGTATCTAAATTCAGTTGAAGTATCTTTTTGTGCAACCGGACGCGAAATAAGCATTTCGCAGCCACAATACAGGCCGCGAAATTAAATTTCGTGACCGTTGTTATGGTAGCGGCCGCGAAATTAGGTAAAGAATCACTGTGACACTTGAGAAGTGAATGATTTTGTTTATCAAATGTTAATCCCATAGCCAACTTGAAAGCTAACTTCCTATTTAAAATGAAACTGTTTAAAATTAATAAAATTTGTAATTACATATTTTTTACGGTTGCACAAAAAATATTGTGCACACCTTTTCCGCGAAATCCTTTAGCGCCCTCGAGATTATCTTGCCTCGGCCGACTCGGTAAAGACTGATTTCGCGGCCTTGATATACAAATAACTATTTTAGTAACAAAAATACCATTAATTCAATTAATATTTAATTATATTTTTAAAATATTTTTAAAAGTAGGTATCTACGATATTTTAAAAGTACCTATCTAAGATATTTTCAAGTAGATATCTAAGATACTTTAATAAAATATTTGTATATGTATCTTACGAAAGTATCAAACATACTTTTTCGAAGTATCTATCCCAGCTCTGGTATCTTCAAGGTAACTTTTACTCAGGGCCGGCGGTATGGCATTTGGCGCCCTTCCGCAGCCTATATATATACCATATATATATATATATATATATATATATATATATATATATATATATATATATAATATTTTAAAAATCTTACGATTCGTATTTCGAATAATTTTATTATAAAGAAACTATGAATGAATTCTTTAAATATTAACTACCTATTTTACAGAAATGATACCTACACATAAAGGAGGCTCATTTTCGACCCTCCCTCTTAGGATCTTCGTTATTATAAGAGACGACGTCGGTAAAATTAGGTCAAAGTTGCCCCGTTAGTGAACCAGTTGTATTTAACCCGAAAAATGCAAGTTACCAGATAAATACAAAAATTCAGATACATGCATAGAGTAATACCGAGAGAGATAACTATTTTGCCAAAATCCAAATAATAGTAGAACGAAACGATGTATTCTATTCTTTGGATTTTTGCAAAGGAGTCATCTCACCCGGTAAGCCATCCTCCCGCAATTTTTTATTTTTGCATGTAACTTCTAAATATTACATAATGTGGAATTTTGGTTTGCTCTTCATTAGGAAACTTTTTCATACATTTTCGAATGATGATGATCATGCTTATGATTTATTGCATAATGCATATAAAAACAAAATCGATCCTTACGAATTTATGAGGGTTAACTATCGCCAAGATTTGTTTATAATATGTATATGTATCTATATTTATTGCCAGTTTAAAGTTAAATTTTAGAATTCTAACTTAGTTTTACTTTTTAATGCAAATACTCCCCCTTGTTGCATGAAAGAAAAAAGATAAATATACGAAAACAAGAAAATAATAAAAAAAAAACCATAGGCGCCCGCAGACTTTTTCACAGGGTGGGTCGATATTTTTGTTATAAGAAAAAATGCGCCGCAGGCGAATTTTTAATAATTTTCAAGGGCAAACGTGTTTTAATGCAAAGTCAGATAATATAGAGTTCTTTACAATGAAGCAAACTTAACAAATTCTTAAAAAATTAAAATCAATATTTTATGACGAAAATGCGTATGTACGCTCTAAAAGCGTAGAATTGCCCCTTCTACTAGGCTTTATGTTGCGAGATGCGAGCGTAAGCAATAACTACAGAAAAAGAAAATCTGAAAATACAAAGTTGCGTTAAATTAAAATATTATATTACTGAGTAACAATATAATTATTCTATTGAACTGCTCAAAATAAAATGTATAATAATTAAATGTTAATTAAATCGCGCTCCTCACAAAATACGCAACCCTAATCATACGTAGGTACTTTTTATATAAATAAATATGCAATGTCTATTCATTATTTACTTTTCTATTTCTTTATTTCTATATAACAGTAAAATCGATAATTGTGAAAGTTTTGAGAAGAACGTGATCATAAAATGATTAGAATAAATTACGGCATATTAAAGAAAATACAACACCGAAATAGACCATCCAGCTATTAAAATTATAATTTTATTTTTAAAAATGGATACAGTCCATAAATGAAAGGGGGCTCAGTAGATCCTTTCGACCCCCCCTGTGGGCGCCCATGTAAAAAACTGAAAGTAACGCTGTGTTGGGGCGTTTCAAAAGTGTAAAACTGAGTTTCGGCATTTAAAATTTCGAATTGAAAAGACATACTTAACATTTCATTTGCTTTTAATAAAGATATTTTAGGAGATCTGTTAGATATATATTTGAAAAATTATACGTAATTTACTACAGGTATTGGATTTTTACGAAGTTGTTTTGTGCCAAAAGTAAAGTCTTGGTAGAAGCTAAATCTGGACGAAAAGATGACCCCTAAAATGACTGTCGAACTTTGGCCCATAATTTTTTAAAATATTATTATTATTATATTTAAAATAGCAAAAAGAATTTTGTACAAATTTCTAACAATTTGTGTAGAATTTATAATTTGTTGAAAAGGTTACAAGTAAATGACATTGTAGTTAGAAATGAGCAACCTCAATCTTCAATCTATTGCTATTCTGTAGCATCTAAATTGGCGATTAATCCCGCAATAAATTAGTTATGAGTCACTAGTCTTACCCTAGCCATGATTGATAGAATCCGAAATGAAACCGTAGCAATAGCAGGCTCTCTCATTTCCATGACAATGGCAGAGGGCACTACGAACAGTAGGTGATGGCTTTATTAAAACTGTTGTCGCGCCAGATTTCATTATATCAATATTAGCAATTTAATGTGTTTGCTTAATTAATATTCATGATAGAATCGCGGTGGCCGTGGAATGAATGCAACAACTGTTCAGGGACGGCTTAGCCTCATTTGTGGAAGAGTTAAATTATTTGCCTGATTATTGATATGCAAATATACGCACACCACACCGACACAGATGGTACAACCATTGTTTCTTCTATAAGTTAATACAATTACGAATTACATACACACAATAAATATATCTAATCACTTTACTATATTGCATTTCAAATACATTCAATTAATTATTTCATTAATATACTAATAATCCTTTCAACCATTTAGCCACACTTTTCTTTGAAATATTTGAAAATGTTTCTGTAGCTTAATGCAAGAACAATTACTTCATAATTTTAGAAATAACTGACAATCAACAAAATAACTTTAGGTCCGGTATATTCACTTGCGAATATAGATTTATATAAATATTTTTGTTGTCTTTTCTTTTTGTGGATGAATGTGATTGATAAGGTACTAAAAGAGAGAAAGTTTCCGAGTGGGAAGAGAAGAAGAGCATATAATGCGATTATGAATGTGGCCGAGGCGAAAGAAGTGTGCTTAGACAGGAATGTGTGGCGAAGGATGATTGTTTCGTAACTATTATTGTGGTCCGGTTGCTGTATTTCGCTACTGAAAATCGGTCACTTTAATATGTTAAGAGTGAGGAATATATGTTGTACCTATGATGTCAGGTTAGTACGAATGTTGTTGAAAGAGAGACTGGTTATTTTTTGGATGATGTTATTGTTATTCTTTCGGGTTTGTTCTAACCCACTAAGTGGGAAATGCGTGATTTTATGTATGTATATATGTATGTCTTTTCACTAGTAAATAAATTTATTCGAAAGAATAACATTTGTTATTCGCGGAATAAAATATTCGGTACGTGGGCAGCGAATAACCGTTTATTCGTAAGTTCATTACATTTCCTCATAGTGCAGATTTATTAACAAAATGGATATATTAAATACTTTTGATGATTATAATAATATTTGGAACTATGAATTAATAAATAACGTGAGAAATCGGCCACGCAACCTCCAAAGGTGTCTCACTTTATCTCACCTCCGTTAGGATAAAAAGTAAATAAATAAATAAATATAAATATATCATCACGGCATATTACCCATTGCTGGGTGTGCCAATCTGCTTTGTACACAGATACCGGTAATGATGATGGCATATTTGTACCGTGCGGGCGCTTACCAGGCGTCACCTCACGGGCATTCATAGCTGGCGTGGAGAATACACCACAGGGGTCAATTTTGTGCCATTTAAAATTCCAAATATTTGGCGTCGGTCGGGATCGAACCAGGTTCCCCAGATTCGCGACCAGACATGCGGCCACGTGACCCCATAGGATAAAAAGAACGGTCAAAATCAATGAGGCAACTGAGGTGCGCTGAAACGAACTGAAATCTCATGTAAAAAGTGGTAAAAAGAATGCGACTATTATTTCATCCTTTGCTTAACATGGCTACGCCAAACTCCATCCTTCTCTGCTAACACAAATTCACTATGCAAGGCTACCAATTCAAAAACGTTAAAGTTATTCGACAGACAGCTATTTGTTTTCGTAAAATATGTGAAAAGACGCAATGAAATTAGCAGAAAATATTCTGCCAACTGTTAGAATGTTACATCAGCGATTAATAGATGACAAATGCGGAATAGATATGTCTGTAAGTTCCTTACACAGAGTGCTTCACAAAATTGGTTTCCGGTTTAAAACTGTAGATAAGCGGCGTGTAATAATGAAATATATCTTGAGACAGCCTATACCAAGGGCCAGTATTTGGAATAGCATGATACATTTTTTACGTAGCACTTGTCTATTAAGCAAGTTTTACAATACCATTGTTCCAATTAAATACTAACTAACTAATCATTTTATTAATTCTTAATCGATGGTTAATAAACAGCCACTTTAAGTAGAGGTCATAGGATCGGGCCCAAATGATAAACCACAATAAAATTAAATAAAATAACCAGAAAAGTAAAATATACAAATGCGGAAATATTCATGTTATCTTTACTTACTATGTAGTTGATTTCAATGCTCCAATTTCGATCTACCAGCTGTGGATGAATCCTATCCTGTCCTTTTTTTCTATAGCGGAATCTCCACCGAATATTCTTTAATGCAGGCAAGTCCGAAATGTTTTTAAAATAATATTTATTTATACTTTTTATACTACACTTTACTGTCATATTGTATGCTTTGATGATATTGCACAACCACTACGGAACTCAATTAAACACGTCTGCCTCGTTCAATAGTTGGAATTAAACTCCAGAATTAATTATAGAACAATAATAAACACGTTTAACAAAAAAACATGGTTGCCAAAATATTAAAGTATAAACGTATAGATGGCGATAGTACCACAATAATATACAATCGAACTTCGATAACTCAAACCATGACTTGCCACAAAAAAAGTTCGAGTTATCAAGACTTCGGGTTATTAAATAAAATGCATATGTATAAATATTATTTATGTATGTATGTATTTATTTGAGTAAAAATCACTTACCTTATGATATATACACATTGATATATGTATACAGACCAAAGTTATAAACATTATTTTAGTGTAAAAAATTCAGTTATTTGTGACTGACGAGAGAATTTTTTATTTTGATTTTCAATAAAAAAACCTTCAATGTTATTTAAACCATCATGCAGGGAATCTGTTGTATGTTCATTGGTTTTTAAATACGAACGTAAAACGCTCAACGAATTTTCAACCAACTCGTTTGAAGGTGGTTGCTGCAAATCATCCTCCATCATATCACTTTCGCTATCATCTGTATTGTCGAGTTCTAAAGATTCGGATTCAGATTTGTAGAGCTCGACAATATCTTCATCTGTGGGAAACTCCGAAGTAACAATATCATCATCCACATGTATAAAATCATTTAAGGTGACATCTTCTGGTGTAATTTTGACATTTTTCCAAGCTTCGTATTCCAATTGCAATTGAATTTCTTCCTCACGTTTTTCATTCTTACGTTCACTTACGAAAATCAAAGGAATTTCATCCACTTCGTCCCACTCAGAATACTGACCAAAGCCGGCTTTTTAAAAAACAGTAGACACTGTACTTGCCGGAACATCATATTGCAGAGCTACATCTTTCTTTCGTGAACCACTTTCCACTTCTTTGATCAGTCTAAATTTTTCATCAATAGATAAAGTTTTTAAAGTACGTTTTAATGACATATCAGCAATGAAAATGTCTTAAACGTAATAAATCAAGTAGGCACAGTATTTTTTTTTTCACTTAATAATAATTAACAAAGCATATTTTTTAACTTCAGTAGTGCAGAAACCGAACTGCCTCCATCATCATATTATAAAAACACCTGTTACAAAATCACGTAATTAGAGGATTTCCCTCAGAATTCGACTTATTGAAGCTGGCGCCAAATATTCTGTTCGAATTATAAAGATATTCGAGTAATAGAAGTTCGAGTTATCAAGTAAAAATTACCCATAATTCTCACTCTTGGCCAGTGGCGTAACTAAGAGTTCGAGGGCCCGCCCGCAAAAATTTTTTGGGGCCCGTTTTAATTATAGCGTTTATCATAAGGAACTACAAACCACAAGAACTTGTGGAAATTATGACTAGGCTCACTTTCACCAGAGTTGACATGTTAAGAAGCAAAATAGCCAATATGGGAAGCCTGAAAATCCAAGACTAGGCACCTTTACATCCCACCGAAGTCATTGTATGTTGTGGTGTGGCATTTACTATGAAAATGTGATTGGCGTGTTTTCTTTTTTTGTAAATAAAATTGGTGGCACAGTCCACTGGGAATTTTTTACAGGGAATTGATTCATAAATTTTTGGTATCCCAAATGCAAGAACTTGGACAAAATATAGTATTAGCAAGATGGATCAGTATCATACAGTTTAAATAGTAGTAATTTTGCGAAAATCTTTCTCGTATCGTTATTTAATCCCACGTTTTGGTAATACACATTGGCCGCCAGGTGTCCTGATTTGACAGCCCCAGACTTCTTTTTATGGGGTTATTTTAAAGGAAAACTATGGATCAGTTGCAGGAAAATATTTGCTAAGAAACCGAAATTCTACCGGCCGAAATGTGCGGTAGAAAATAAAGAGCTTGATTTTGCATAGCGGATAAGAAGCCCCTTAGCCAACATTATTTTTGGAAATTGACAATTAAAAAAATAAAGGACTAAATAAATTTGTATGTTGCTACAAAAAAAAGATTAAATTCAAAATTTCGCAGTAGTAACAAAATTATAAATCATGTAAAGTGGGGCCTCTAGAGCCGGGGGCCCGCCCGCAGTGCGGGCCCGTTAGTTACGCCACTGCTCTTGGCACTATTGCCAACCAGTTTGATTCGAGTTATCCAAAATACGAGTTATCGAAGTTCGACTGTATCTGAATTAAAATAAAATATATCTTACCTGATTCTGGAATTTCTTTGTGCTGCTAAGGACTTGATGATTTCTTAAGGGAAGACAGGGTTGTAAAAAGTGCAAGATAATAGTCGTTTATAATAATTTTATTATGACTAGAGAATTGAAAATGTAGATTGGTTACAAACAGAGTATGATAAGAACTATACATATTTGGTTTTTTATGATAAATTACACATTCTACAAAGACATGAACTTTTCTTTCACATCACGCATCGCATACAATCTTCTTTCGTTATCGTAATGGTAACATTGCACGTTGCAGCCTTTTGTACTATCAGTAGGGAACTAGGCCTAAGTTTCGAACTTGAGTCCAACGTAATCATAATCTCATTCTGCAAACTGCAGTAGTCTTTGCGTTGCATTGCATCACATTTTAACAACTAGCCAAGAACGTAACAATAACAATAAAAATTATAATTTCACTGGAGGTAAACATCCTATACGAAAAGGACTATCATTTTCTTTTAAAACAAATTCACAAGGTGCGCTTTGAAATCTTTATAGTCAATACTGTTAACAGATAAACTCAGATATTTGTTCAGGAACGAAATATTTATGTAGTTGTAATGTCTGAAATAACTGAATAATATTTTAATTTAATTTTGTGTACCCTGCCGTTAGTTTCAGCTATAGGGCATCCAGCCAGTCAAAGGGTTTACGTCATAAATATAATATCACTAGAAACAATGACGTCATGTGTTAATAAGTTTACAGGAGCATATAAAACGGATTAAAATTGATCTGCGGGTTGTCTCCATATATACAAATCTTTGTTTATTAGAGAGTTTTTGCATGACGTACGGGAAGATTCCATCAACGCTAATATTACGTCTTTGATAACGTTTATATCAGTGATGTACGCGAGACGAGACGAGAAATATAAAATATCGATCTCGTCTCGTTTTCAGATCTGTAATATCGATCTCATTCTCGTACATTTTTTTGGGTCTCGTCTCGTTCTCGCACGAGAGTCTCGCGAGAGTCTCGCTATAAAAATAAACGCTTGCGCACTACGTATTTACGTAACAGTTTAACTACAAGAGACAAGTTCGCACCCATTGTACCGTTTTCCGTGTATTTGCAGTCGTATAAGTATGTAACTTTAACAAAGAGATAAAACACAAAATTATTTCAATATGAAAATAATGTTTATTCATTTACGGTCACCAGAAAATGTGATAAGTTAGTAAATAATTTAATTTATCTAATATCTAATTTACCATCAAATTATGAACTAATTAAACATTTAAAAAAAAAAATTGTATCTAAGAGAACCTACAATTCATCATTAAATATACGCCAATGTTTAAATAAAATTTAACCATAAAAAAAATCGCTGCACCGCTTCGCTTCGTGTTGGCTCCCATCGACGCTTTATATAACTTCCTTAATTTTTAGGTGCGACAAGAATTTTATTAACCATGGTAATTGGGATGAATTAAGGGCTGAAATATTGGAGAAAACTAGTTCTATTGGATTCAAAACCGATTTTGTCTTTATTTTGCATTTCCTCGCTCTGGGACCCGTACCGACTCCAAATAGACTCAAAAAATATAATGAATTCATATAATTAATTTTCATATACACGTGTTCTATGCACGAATTTATGAATCAAAGCTATAAAGTTACAAATAGTTTTTATTGCGAGACTCTCGCTACTCGCAGTAGTTAAATTGCAATCTCGCTTTCGTTCTCGTCTCGCATAATGCAACGAGACGAGATGCGAGAGTACTCTCGCCTCATCGTGCATCATATATTTTCCACCAAACACCTATGGAAGAACTATTTAATTTTTGCTAGATTGCTTTAAAAGGTGTTCTACATATTCATTGATAGCTTTGAAAGAAAAAAATAATTATTTAGCCTCATTCAAGTTTTTTTTAATGATGTTCCAATTACACATATTTTCATAATGGCTCATCACTGTTACATTTCTTAGCAATCTTAAATTATCGTCGCTGGTAAATTTTCTTAATTTTCAATTTTAAACATTTTACCCAATTTAAGGAATAAATTAAAATTATGCAAAACAATACGGTTCTGATGTTTTAAAATAAATTATGTGCCTACGAGTTTATACTAGACGTACGTCAACTGGCCCGTCTTTTACCCCTGACCGACGTATTACGTCTCCAAATTTCATGTACGACAAGTAATAAATATGATATGCCTAGCAACCAGACTGTAACATATATATCTTTCGGAAAAACGCTATGCAAAAACTCCCTAGCATACATCGATTACGATCACTTGAGCTTCACGTCATTGATTTCTGAACCGCAAAATAACAAGTAATTGTATATTTATCTCTGTCTTACTTATGGTTTCCTTCATTCTTTCTTCCCAGCTTGCCTAGCCTCGGCTAGCGCCTCGGCCGCAATAGCTGGGTTCAACACAAAAAGACCACTTTCTACTCCTAATAACATAATATACTATATTTCTTACAATGATTTTCCTTCTTAGGCAGTGGTGGATTTCTTCACAGGCGCAGGAAGCGCGCGCTTAGGGCCTCTTAAATCGAGGGGGCCTCAAATTTCACTTCTCAAACTAAAACCGCATCGTACCACGTAATAACTTAGACAATCTATGTAGCATTTTATCTGGAACGATGCAGTATTTGTATAACTAGTAGTATAAAATAATCTCTTATGACAATGAAAACTGCAGGTCAATGTTATATTAATAAAATAAAATTTGTCTTTAAGGATTTTCTGTCTTTCGTATAGGATGTTCACTTATCTACAATAAGAAGATTTCAAAATAATTTTCGTCTTCATTTTCAAAATCTTCTTAATCTTTTTTGGCACTAAAATAGGACAACACTTGAAAAAAATCCCACCTCAAACTATATACACTGTGTGGTCCTCTACTGGGGATTATAGTCCACTTCATAGAAGTGTCCAATAGTCCCTGGAGATCTAACTAAAGATAACTGAAGCCTTTTGGCATTTCTCCCTTAGGCAGGTACGTATTACAATACTTGGTGCTTGTTGCCTAAATAGGCAACAGAGGGAACGGTAGGGTTGGGCGACATCGAATCCAAACTAAACCCATAACGCTATGTACAAAACCTCCTAGCTAACCTACGGTATACGCTAAGGGGTGCGGGGGGTTAAGGTGATTGTGGCGTTATTGTCCGATGCTATTATTGCCAAATTCGGTGTGCGCGATTGAAGAAATAAATGGAAGTCAATACATTGATACCATAATGAGGATTTCCAACGCTGTTTTGATTTCAAAAATTGTTATTATGCAAGCTTTCAGATAAACGGTCTAATTCACTAAGATAGTTGTTAACATAGTCGTTAGATAACAACTGAGAGTTAACAACGATGTTTAGCAACTCTTGTAACAACTGTCATTCATTTGAAATTCCGTAAATAAACTATTATTCACGAAAGATGACTATTCAAGGTCATTTGTGAGCCGTCTGATATAATATTACTTGCAGATAACTTCATTGCACTTCGTATGCATAGGCGTGGAACTTGAAATATTTATGGGCAAATTTTAACTGAAAAAATAAGAGTAATTCATATGAAAATTATGTTTCTTTCTAAATAATACCTTTCGGAAAGATTTATGTTCTTCACTTATGTTATTGCAAAATACAAAAACAAAAACTTAACTTATAAAACAAGGAATAATAATTTAATTTAAACGTCAACGCCACTGGGTAAATATTAGCACAGAGGGCAGTGTAGTAGACAATTAGGTATCTGTAAATCTACGACATATGTCATTATTATTTATAGTGTGTTAGAAAGTAATGCCACTATTTACGTATATCTGTCACACCAGATAAATTAAATAGACATAGGTCAAATAATATTTCTCTTTCTAATACAAAATGTTGCTAAGCTACTGCTATAAAGTGATGTGTATTCTTTCTTCGAACATATGACCTTGAATAGTCATCTTTCGTGAATAATAGTATACATAATTAACAACGTTGTTAAAAACGGTCGTTCTGAACAATCGTTGTTAAATGTAGCAGTGAAGTTATTAACGAGTTAAAAGGCAAGTCGATTCTCAATATTTGTGCATATTTCTACTCTATTCACAACCTAAAGTGACAGATTTTGATTCGTTTGACGTTTGAGTTTTTAATAATGAGTGATAAGAAAATTTACGGTGCAACATGTTCCGCGGAACATTATTCTCTAATGGTAGATATATCATGATAATTTGGACTTGACTAGTTTTACATTTCATTTCTGATAACTGCTAGTTGGAGATTTTGCAAATAGTTGATTAACTTGAAAAATTTATTTAACCCATAAAACCCATAGCTAGGCGCAGAAATTAAGTGTTGGGGGAATCTGATGAAGTTCTCCAGTTTAGTATACATGTTTATTCAATTCTATGCGATCGATTCAAAAATTTCAAGAATCTTATTATCTGGAATGACGCATGATCATCGCCTAGGAGATTTAATAGTAAAAATAATTTGACATGGTTTAAATGACTGTTTAAATTTAAATGTGTAAGATAAATGAAAATAAATTTCAAAAAATTGAATTTAGATCTTTTCGGGAGAGAATCTGAAAATTTGTTCAATATTAGGAATTAAAATATTTAATTTGGAATAAATGTAAACCCTTCATCTTGCAAAATGAGACCTTCGGGCATATACTGACTCAGTATGCTTGAAGCGTGAGACCATCCAATTCACGAATTAAACGACACTTGCTCAGTTTGAATATCTCTGTAAATATTTTTTTCCCGATATCAGGATCGGGAATGGATTACTAACATCTCGCAATTTTTTTTACATAAATCTAAAATCTTGTTTAAAAATGTATATAATTATTGGGCATGTAGGTTATAAATAGTTTACCTTTGCTGTCGTCCCTCTATTTCCAGTAAAAGTTTATTTCCTAACACAAAATTTTCAAGAAAACCCGTTTACCAACGATAGTTCAATACTAACAACGAGAGGAATGCAGTTGCTAGATTAACAACTCGACGTAACGACTAGTTGTTAAATTTTAGCAACTTGATGTAATAGTGAATTGGGATTTTGAACTTAACAAGTGACACTTTGTTAATTCCGTGTTATAAGATTCTAGCCCCACGTTGGGCGCCAATTTTATCATGCAAATCTACCAATAATTCGTTTTGCTAATAATAGACGATAAGAAATATTAGCAGTAGGTACAGGAAACTTTTAATTTACACTGAAAAAATAAAGTAAAATCAAAATCTATTAATAACCTATTTTCGCTCAAAATGAGATAGAGAAATCATCAGCGATATTCACTTTAGGGGATTTCGGGCGACAACCGTTCACTTGCGGTATGTTCACACATTCGGGCGCTAGGAACAACATACCCGGTATGCTTGGATCAGTGCTCACAGCTGAACGGGTTTGCGAGTCGGGTCAGCTCTCTGTTCACTATTTCTATCTCTTTTTATCATGTCTTTTTTAAAATGTCAAAAGTCAAAACAGTCGGAGTCGTGGTCTTATGTCAAACAGGGTGTCATTATTTTCGTTGACTCTTTTTTGGACAAATATCTTTCTCCGTTAATGCATTTTAATTGTCAGACACTATTTTTGACAGTTTTAAATCTCGCAGAATATACATAACCACCAAGCACGGTGTCAACAAGTGAACCAACGGTTTTTGGCGCCACCATTAACCATATCATACCGTAACTAACCGTAAAGGCGATTTCGGGCGACATACCCGTTCACTTGCTAAAATCAATGGATCACTGGTTGACACCGTGCTTGGTGGTTATGTATATTCTCCGACATTTAAAACTGTCAAAAATAGTGTCTGACAATTAAAATGCATTAACGGAGAAAGACAGTTTATCCATATTTGTCCAAAAAAGAGTCAACGAAAATAATGTCACCCTGCTTGACATAAAGACCACGAAACCGACTGTTTTGACTTTTGACATTTCAAAAAAAGACATGACAAAAAGAGATAGAAATAGTGAACGGAGAGCTGACCCGCCTCGCAAACCCGTTCAGCTGTGAGCACTGATCCAAGCATACCGGGTAAGTTGTTTCTAGCGCCCGAATGTGTGAACGGACCTGAACGCAACATACCGCAAGTGAACGGTTGTCGCCCGAAATCGCCTTAAGTAATCCCAAGAAGTGAACGGGTATGTCACCCGAAATCGCCTTTAGTTCCGTATTACAGCAAGCAAATAATATTTATCTCTCTGGCAGGATTATGAAGTCAAGCGTTTGTCAAAAAATTTGTCGCGTGTTAGAATCGTGGAAATCCTCATTAGGTTATTATGCTATTAAATTCGGTTTTATCTCTAAACAACAAAATAGGCCAACATTCGACAGATCCTGTTACAAATCAAAAGATAAAACAGATATTGCATTACCTTTGCTGGAACACTCCAACCGGCACACATATAAAACGCGAACAGTAGCCACCATCACCTAAGCCTCTTGCACATCCTCCAGTTCTTGCTCGGCCTCAAGGCCGCTCTCGTGTCCTCACCCCGTGCGCTCTGACACCCCCACTCCCGCATACTGACACGCCGAGAGGCCAGCGGAGCCCGACCGCACGGGGCTCACTCCGCTGTAGGCGCCCACGAAGCCGCTGGAGTGCTGCTTGGCCTTGAGCCGTAACGACGCGATGCTGGACGTCATCGCCGTGCAGGGCTCCGCGCCTCGGTGGTGGTACATGTAGGGGTTTGCGGGGGTGGTGTACGGGCAGGGTTGGGGGGTTACGGAACTGCCTCCCGGGGGGATGATAGAAGCGGAGGACATACTCGCCACCGACGTTGCAGCCTGGAAGAAAAATGTTAATGTCAGTTAGGGGCACGGATCACCTCAACTACAGATAGGACACACAATGTATTTTTCGAAATACGAAATAGTGACATCTACAGATTGCTTCCATGAATTAACGCACACTGTGATGGCTTGGTCGGCTTGGTTGTCTGTAAGGCGGTGTGCACAAAAGTAGTCAGCGCCGACAGCGGACAAAAATGACAAAAGTGTGTTTCAATGAGTATCATTGAAACACAGCAAGGTTATGTTTTATGTCAGAATAAATTTGCAATTTCTATTATATAAAATATTTGCAATGAATGCGAATAATAGGACGTCAAATATTATGTAATGCAGTGGGGGATGTAATAATTCTTACAAAATTGCCGATTGAAGTATCAAATTTTATAAATTTCCTAGAAGATTATATGAGGAACAGATGTTTAAGAAAATAACTTTTCATCAAATATCTTCTACGAATATGAAAAATTCTTTTAGGTATACATATTTTCTCAATGTAAAAGATATTTATCGTATGAATAAAATTCCAACAATGGTCGTCTGATTGCAATAATGAATTATATAAAAATGTGTTTCTTAAGTTAATATTTGAACAAGATATAATACAAGAAGCAGAAAATTGTCTTAAAATTGTATAATACTTGCAGTTGTATGAAATAGAAGTCTATTTTTGACATAATTCGTCTATTTATTATAGATTTTGTACATGTAATGTTAATGTTAAAGATAGCAATTCACATGGTTCGTATTTTTCGTGTATTTTCTTTTCCGAGCTTGTGCAACTGATTCCACTTATATTTTCAATGAAGAATCTTCTTCGTTTATTGCGAATATAAAAGAAAGATGCTAACATCAAACACTGATATCGTGATATGTAAAAATTTTCTTGTTTCCAATCATTCAAGTTTTCTAACTTTTTAATCTTAGTTTCCATGCACTGTGCATCTTGTAACTTTTAACTAATATTATAAATTATAATATAAATTTAAATATGATAAAATGGTTCACAGAAATCACACATATTATGAGAAAAATTATATTTTCTGCCACAGTACCTTCGCTGGTATTTTGACTTTTTTGATTGTCACATCACATATATAGCATTTTAAATATTTTCTTTATTCATTTCAATATACTATGACGTATAATATTCATGTACATCAGCAAAAACTCAAAATAAAATTGTAAATTGTATCACTTTCTCGAAATGTCAAAATTTATTAGGTACCCAAAAATGCCAATGTAGCCGTTAGAGGCGCTGACGCTCAAAATGTGCACACATAGGCGAAGTTAGACTTTAAAATTAGGGGGTGCTAAAAGTCCCTTACCTTAAATGAAAAAAAAAGTATTTAAATAAATATATCATCACGGCTTATTACCCATTGCTGGGTGTGCCAATCTGCTTCGTACACAGATATCGGTAATGATGAAATATTTGCACCGTGTGGGCGCTTACCAGGCGTCACCTCACGGGTACTCATTGCTGGCGTGGAGAGTGCAGCACATGGGGTCAATGTTGTGCCATTTAAAATTCGAAATATTTGGCGTCGGTCGGGACCGAACACGGTTCCCCATATTCTTGACCTGACACTCAGGCACGCGGCCACGAGACCCCATTTTATTTAAAGTAACAAAATAGTTATTTATGATAAAAGTGTTAATGACATTTTAGTTTGTGAAAAGGAAGTTTGGAACACGACGCAAAGCTAATATTCTGTTTCCATTCAGAAGAATAAATTCTTGCAAAATATCTTGGGTATTATTTATTTATTTTTTTTATTTATTTTTTCTTGAAAGTTCATTTTCAATATTTTATACTTATCTACCTACTACTAAATTAGTAAAGCGATTTTGCGTCATAGTAGTGCTCAGCCAGTTTTTAATTCTCCTCATAACAGAGAATAATAATTTTATAAAGTTTATAATAAGTACCAAATGTACCTTGATTAAGTACACTTTTAATATTATTTGTTTCTTGACTTCTCATCATGTTCTTTAGAATAGTAATTTCAGCTTTCGAAATATTTGATAATATTTAATATAACAGTCAATATGAATAGATGAGTCTAAAATGAAATTATTAAAATTTATAGAAATTTTGTTTGGGGGTGCTAATTCAAAATTTGGGGGTGCTAAGCATCCCCAAGTACCCCCCTAACTACGCCTATGTGTGCACATCGCCTATTGTACTCGTATACATAGATTAACATTTTGAATATTGAAAATAAAAGAGATAATAGGAGAATTGAATATAGATACATACATTTTAAATAATCACAAAACAATTTTCATTACTAAATAAATTTATAATTACTTGTCATATAGACATACACTTCTATTTGTCTATATGTAAGAAAAGGGTACTGGAAATGGTATGACATTTCATCATTAAATATAAAAGTAAACGTCTATCTGCTTCTTTGCACTGCACTTTATATCAAACAGCACAACGAATGTTCATCAGCTTATTGAATTTGAAGTCTATATTACATCAAAAATAAACATAGTTAACACACTTGCAAACTGGAGATTCACGAAATTAATCACTACTGGCACTATAACTAAAACCATAAACATACAAATTGAATTACCAAATAATTAAAGATGTTAAATTATACGTTCAATGACATGTGTGATGACTTATGTGACTTTACAAAATATTGCAAAATGTTTTGAACTCAAAGGTGACTTAATCTATTTTTTCAAAATTTAAACCCTGCCACGCCTCTACAGTTTACTTCCTGGAACTATGATAATGTTTTGGCACATTAATTTAGCTGTCCGGTGCCTGGTTAGGAGGAAGAGTTACAGTGCCAGCTTAACGGCGGGTCTTTTGGGGTCTATAGCCCCCGGCGGTAGATACGTAAAGGGCGGTACACCGAGAAGAGCACGTTCTTAAATTATTTTAAATAAAAAACTTAAAGCAAATTTAAGAGCCACGGGAAAAATGATGAATGTCCATTTTCTACAAGGGGTACTAGAAAAGTAATCTACCTAGCTATGAAAAAAACAATTGAAACGCACAAGCAAAGCACGTTCTTAAATTATTTTAAATAAAAAAATTAATTAAAGCAAGGAATAAACAACAATTTTTGGTGTACACACATGTGGAGTTCCATGGATTTCCGTGGATGTTCATGGATATCCATGGATTTCCGTAGATGTCCACGGATATCTATGAATGCCTGTAGATATCTGTGGATCTCCGTGGATTTTTGTGGATGTTCGTGGATTTCCATGCATATTCAAGTGGCAATGGCACAGGCGCGAATGCGCACGTATCCTTGGTTTAAAAGGAGAAGACAATTATGTGATTTAAGTTAGCGGAAAAGATGTGTTCTGGTTCTGAACCAGTTTCGGGAGAGTTTTTTATGGACAGAGACTGAAGAAGTAGCGTTACAACTAACAATAAGTGAAATTAATGACAGATACACACAAATTAAAAAAAAATTGTTTTTTTTGTATTTTTGTGCTTTTTCTGATTTCATATTTTGTTTTTCTACTGATTAAGTGTGTACTTACTCGCAGAAAATTATTAAAGAAAATATGTGTATATATATATATATATATATATATATATATATATATATATATATATATATATATATATATACCGGGTGGTGCTCGGAATCCGTTACATAGGCATTTAACATGGGAAAACCGTTTTTCCTAGCTCGTTGCTCCCCAAATTGTTTTAGAAAAAAATCTTCAAATAAAAGTTGTAGAACATAAAATTTTGCATCTGCATCAATAGGAAAAATTAATTTTGCATGCTTTGTAACAGCAGAAATTAGGTATGAAAATGTCGAAAATCTACTCAAAAGTAGTGATAGCCATGGAATTAACAAAAAGCTTAACAAACAAACGTATGTTTATCTGTCATAAAATTTAATGTACTTTTTATTATTTAATAAAATTATCACAACGTTAAATCTTAAGCAGAATAATAATTTAATTCTTCAATACAGTTCAAATACACATTTTTCTTGACAAAAAATAACAATATTTGGCATTTAAATCATCACATTTGTTTGTCTTTTTTGTTTTAATTCCATGGCTAGCACTATGAAACTGAAATTTTCAAATTTTTCGTATTCAATTTCTGGAGTTACTAAACATACGAAATGAATTTTGTTTACTGATTTACATGCAGAATTTTATATTCTACAACTTTAATTTGAAGATTTTTTTTTCTAAAATAATTTGGGGAGCAACGCGCTAAGAAAAACGGTTTTCCCATGTTAAATGCCTATGTAACGGATTTCGAGCGCCACCCGGTATATATATATATATATATATATATATATATATATATATATTCGCGGATTTCCATGGACATTCGCTGATGTCTGTGGGTATTCATGGAGTTCAGTAGAAATCAATGAATCTCAATAGATTTCTGTAGATTTTAGTAGATTTTTGTGGATTTCTTTATACGGATGTTTTGGATTTTTTTCACAAAAATGGATTTCGGTGTACAAATTTTAGCCAGTTGCCTACCCCTCGATTAAAGCAAATTTAAGAGCCAGGGGAAAAGGAAAAAGGATGAATGTCCATTTTCTAATAAAATAAGATGATTGGTACTTATAGATTGAAGGTGGGCGCTTTTAAATTGTATGTGTGAAGCAGGCAAAACGGTAACAATCCTAAGATACAGGCCTCAGAAATTGTAAGACAATATCAAAAAGGATGACGGTCCAAGCGTCAGGGTATAAAAAGATGAATGTTCGACAGCGATATGCTAATTTGGTCAGCCGATTTCTGTTCAGTAATCGTACTGAACAGAAATTTGTTAAGCTAAGAGCGGTGTCAGTGGCTATCTGATGAGATTCCGTAACTCAGTAGTTAATTTTTAGCAACTGGTTAAAATTTAACTAATTATGTACCTATGAAGACATAATATAACAAACAATTGGAAACAATTTTTAACCAGTTGCTAAAAATTAACCCCCGTATTACACATTTAATAAAACGCAAAAAGTTTGGACGGGTGACTGATGTAGCGAAAAAGCACCGTCGTGAAACTGGTGATTTTTCCTGTGAATATTTGAAATGCTCTATTAACCAACGTTTCAGAACCTATTCGAAAATAACTTATTGAATTTCAAAAATATGGGAGTTCATGGACTTTCATAATGTCTATTCCACGAGACCTTTCATTAAACCAGGACTTCGACCCGGAGCTGAATCGAAAACCGTAAACCGGCAAAAATAACGGAGAAATTTTGTTAGGTCCCACATAAGTTGAAACTTAACCCATCTGTGGGTATAATAATTTTAAGAAATGACCAATCTAAAATAAATAAATAAATAAATAAATAAATAAATAAATAAATAAATAAATAAATAAATAAATAAATAAATAAATAAATAAATAAATAAATAAATAAATAAATAAATAAATAAATAAATAAATAAATAGATCATCACGGCTTATTACCCATTGCTGGGTATGCCAACTTGCTTTGAATACAGATATCGGTAATGATGAAATATTTGCACCGTGCGGGCGCTTACCAGGCGTCACCTCACGGGCACTCATTTCTGGCGTGGAGAGTGCACCACAGGGGTCAATGACCAATCTGAGTTTCGAAATAAGATTAATACACTTTGTCATACCAAAAACATTACATGGGGTTTCAAACTTTAAAATTCGCGTAATAAAAAAACAAAATTTGTAACTTTTATCTTTTTTCCACTGGCTCTTGGCAGTTTGATGTTGGAAACACGATTTTTTTCTTGAGAATGACGGTTTTTAAAAGTTAGCCCCGGGCGGCAAAATGTCTTAAGTCAGCACTGGTTGGAAACTAGGTTTCCACATGCAAATATTATAAGGGCTAGTTTTATGACGCCCATTTTACTGATATCAATAAATGCTTTTACAATTTTTAATCAATTTTCTAATACGTATGCTATATAAGTTAAAAACTAAACAGTAACAATTTTCTCTTACCGGGAAGCAGTTGACGCTGACGGGCGACTGGTGATGATTAGGCGGTACGACTGGCCAGGGAAAGGTCTTCGTTCCTAACGGACTAGGCACTTTACTGGCCCAGTTGTTGTAGGAAGAATAGGATGAGTACAAGGTATCAGGATCCGTAAAAGGCTGCATCAATCCGTTGAACTGCGTACCGAAACCGTTCTTGAAATCTGCAGCCGCGGCAGCAGCGGCGTTCATGGCGTTTCGCTCGCGTTTTCGCCATTTGGCGCGCCGATTTTTGAACCATACCTGGAAAGAAACAAAATTCAAATTAGATGCTTTACTAATTTTTACTCAAGGTTACATAATAAAATACTGTAGTCGGTATTATATTAGTTTCATTCACTCATTAAATGATATCTGTGGTGCTCTCTCCACGCCAGCAATGAATGCCTATGAGAGGACGCCTGGTAAAAGCCCACATATTAAAATAATAATAAAAAAATCTGATGTGGCCAGCGCATTACCTTCCGTGAGGCCGTGAGGCATTTACGAAAAATTTGTTACCGGTAAACAGCTGTTTATCAGGTTATAGCTACCGGAATCAATATTTTAAGAAGGCAAGTGGTAAACAGGGTAGATCCATAACTTATAAAAAAATTGAAAATTTGAAACAGGTTAGAAATCTGAGCAGAGTCCTATTTTGAACAAATTTCCACTCTTAACGCGCGCGCTTCGCTTTGTACCACTACCTTTTTTTGAGATTAGATTCTTCATGGACCTAGTAGATATTGTACAATTTTCGAACACGGTAACTTTTTTCCACTCGTGTTTTCGAACACAGTCGATAGATGCGGTATCTACCGGTAGAATTTTCGTAAATGCCTATGTATTTTCTATAAAATCCATACAGAAAGTTCCTTGCAAAAGATTCTAAATTTCTTTTATGTACATTACCTTTCGACAGTTGTATATATTTTACACAAATTCCATACAGAAAGTTTTGAGCAGAAGATCTATATTTTGAGCAAAGTTATAACATATATACACTACGAATATGTCAATTGACACTGACATCTTTGAATCAGAATTTTCTTAATATAGTAGCTGTTTCTAGTATAGCTAGCTAATTTATGAAATTTAATTTCTTTATAATTTTATGACTCTATATCCATTTAATATGAAATATAAAATGTAGTCAAATCGTATAGAGAAAGCAATGTTCTTTAATATTTATAATAACATTAAATGTGAAAAATGATATTAAACATCGTTTTTCAAGAAAAACTGTTAAAATTTTCAAATGAGGGTACTTTCAGTTTACCAATTATAACCAAAATCTAATCAGCTCTTGGATATAACTAGTGTAGTGATGTACCACTAAAAAAAATCCCGGAAATTCCTGCAATCACGATTTGCGAAAAAAAATATCTTGACTTTTTTTTCCCGGGTTTTTTTTTTTAAATTTTATTTTAGATAATATTATACCTTAACGCTTGTTCTTCTTTCTGCATGTTTGTACCTCATGCCTACCTGTTACATACTCTTTCTTCGTCAACAAATATTGTGATTAACGCAATATTTGAAATTACGTGGGAAATTTTCAAAAAAAAATTCTTGGGAATTTCCCTGGTAAAATCACTAGAACAACGAAGAGGAATACAAAAGAATTATAATTTTTGGAATTGTAGTAGTAGTAGACGAAAATTTTGTTACACACACACACACACACACACACACACACACACACACACACACACACACACACGCACCTTAAAACGTGCTTATTCATTAAAAACTCACCACCGAATTTTTTGACTAAAGACAACACCTTTCTTACCTAAAGGTGACGGAATGCAATTAGTATTAAAAGATACACTATTAAAGTCGTTTTAAGTTCTACTGCAGCAATATTTCCGCTATCTTCCCCGACGACAAAATGATTCGTTCACCGTCCACTAGGCACCCTTCCGTCGGGTGATGTATGGCTAGAGCGCGGGGTAAATTGGTGTGCATGAAGCTGGGTAGTATTCGCGCCGTCATCTTGCATTACGCGCGTCTTCCATCTCGCGACGCTGGCGTCGGCGTCAGCGTCGGGAACGCGAACGTCGGAGCCAACGATGCGTCTAATTGCGGCGACGGAATGAAGACAGACGAGCCGTGTGATTGGCTGCGACGCACCGCGCCGAAAACGAGAGCAAGCTATCATGCAGGGATGAATTGAAATCGTGCTACAATTGCGAGGGGGGCGCCGCTTTCAGGCAAGAAATACTGTTCTATTATATCATTATGTTCATCATATAGTTGTATTTTGTATTTCAGAAATTTGTGGCTTAGTGACATTTGTAATCATCTTTAATAAAGCAAAATTAATACCGAAAATCAGCCCAATTCTCAAAGAAAAATTGTTAAAAATAACAACTGGTTTGGGTGGTTAATATTAAGGCAGTTGTTAAGCCGGCCTAATTCACTAAGATAGTTGTTAACATAGTCGTTAGGTAACAACTGAGAGTTAACAACGATTTTTAGCAACTCTTGTAACAACTGTCATTCAATTGGTATTCCGTAAATACATAATTAACGACATTGTTAAAAACGGTCGCTCTGAACAATCGTTGTTAAATGTAGCAGTGAAGTTATTAACAAGTGAGTTAAAAGGCATGTAATATTCTCAATATTTGTGCATATTTCTACTCTATTCACAAGCTAAAGTGACAGATTTTGATTCGTTTGACGTTTGAGTTTTTAATAATGAGTGAGAAAATTTATGGTGCAAGATGTTCCGCGGAACATTATTCTCTAATGGTAGATTTCATGATAATTTTGGACTTGGCTAGTTTTACATTTCAGTTCTGATAACTGCTAGTTGGAAATTTTGCAAATGCTTGATTAACTTGAAATATTGAAATTTTACCCTGTCTTTATAAGACCCATAGCTAGGCGCAGAAATTAAGTGTTGGGAGAATCTGATGAAGTTCTCCAATTTATTCAATTATATGCGATCGGTTCAAAAAATTTCAAGAATCTTATCACCAGGAATGACGCATGACCATCGCCTAGGAGTTTTAGTAGTAAAAATAATTTGACATTGTTGAAATGGCTGTTTAAATTTAAATGTGTAAGATAAATGAAAATAAATTTCAAAAAATTGAAGTTAGATCTTTTCGAAAGAGAATCTGAAAATTTGTTCAAAATTAGGAATTAAAATATTAAGTTTGGAATAAATGTAAACCCTTCATCTTGCAAAATGAGACCTTCGGGCATATACTGACTCAGTATGCTTGAAGCGTGAGACCATCCAATTCACGAATTAAACGACACTTGCTCAGTTTGAATATCTCTGTAAATATTTTTTTTTCCGATATCAGGATCGGGAATGGATTACTAACATCTCGCAAATTTCTTTACATAAATCTAAAATCTTGTTTAAAAATGTATATAATTATTGGACATGTAGGTATATATTAGTTTATAAATAGTTTACCTTTGCTGTCGTCTCTGTATTTCCAGTAAAAGTTTATTTCCTAACACAATTCAATTGGTATTCAGTAAATACATAATTAACGACATTGTTAAAAACAGTCGTTCTGAACAATCGTTGTTAAATATAGTAGTGAAGTTATTAACAAGTGAGTTAAAAGGCATGTCGATTCTAAATATTTGTACATATTTCTACTCTATTCACAACCTAAAGTGACAGATTTTGATTCGTTTGACGTTTGAGTTTTTAATAATGAGTGATAAGAAAATTTGGGGTGCAAGATGTTCCACGGCACAATATTCCCTAGTGGCAGATTTCATGATAATTTTGGACTAATTAAATAACAAAGCTAGTTTTGCATTTCAGTTCTGATAACTGCTAGTTGGAAATTTTGCAAATGATTGATTGACTTGAAAAATTGAAATTTTGCCCTGTAATCTCTTTATAAGACCAATAGCTAGGCGTAGAAATTAAGTGTTAGGAGAATCTGATGAAGTTCTCAGGAATGACACATGACCATCGTCTAGAAGTTTTAGCAGTAAAAATAATAGAAATTTGACATTGTTGAAATGGCTGTTCAAATTTAAATGTGTAAGATAACTGAAAATAAATTTCAAAAAATTGAATTTAGATCTTTTCGGAAGAGAATCTGAAAATTTGTTGAATATTAAGAATTAAAATATTTAAGTTTGGAATAAATTTAAACCCTTCATCTTGTAACATGAGATCTTCGGGTATATACTGACTCAGTATGCTTGAAGCATGAGACCATCCAATTCACCAATTAAACGACACTTATTCAGTCTGAATATCTCTGTAAATATATTTTTCCCGATATCTGTATCGGGAATGGATTACTAACATCCCGCAAATTTCTTTGCATAGATCTAAAATCTTGTTTAAAAATGTATATAATTATTGGGTATGTAGGTATATATTAGTTTATAAATAGTTTACCGTTGCTGTCGTCCATCTATTTCCAGTAAAAGTTTATTTCCTAACACAAAATTTTCAAGACAAACCATTTACCAACGATTGTTTAATACTAACAACGAGGGAAATTCAGTTGCTAGATTAACAACTCGACGTAACGGCTAGTTGTTAAATTTTAGCAACTTGATGTAAGAGTGAATTGGGATTTTGAACTTAGAAACTGACATTGAAATTAACAACTGAAAATGTTTGTTAATTTTAACAATTTTGCTTAAAGAATTAGGACGATCATCGTGAAAATATTAAAATTGGATTCTAGGGACCTTAAAACGTGCTCATTTACCAAAATCTCGATATGCGATTTTTAGCACGATCCCTATACCTCCCTTACCAAGGGCAGCGTTAGGTAAAAAATGATAAAAATTTATATTTGTTACTGTGTAAACTATCCTATTTTCATTCCGGGTTCAAATCTCTTCACGGTAATTTTGCGCGCGTGGCAGTCACGTTACGCTGTAGCGTAACAGCGTGAATCGGTCTCGCTCGTGTCAAGCTGACCAATGGCCCGTGATTAACGGCATATAAATTAAGATATTTACTTTGTAATTACACACTACATTGTTACACTTAGGGGAGAAAGTGATTCAATCACTGGTTCGTCACTAGGAATTCATTATAGTATTATAGGATACGTAGTGGTCAGAAATGAACGCAAATTGCTACTCGGAATGATTTGGCTGGCATGAGGTGGAACAAATTCGAGTTCCTTATATGAAAAACTTTCTTATTGTCCTCGCGACAGAAAATTGATGAAAGTATTTACGAGTTAACTTTTTGAGGCAATTTTAAAAGGCACCACAGGAATTTTCGATTGTCATTTGTTAAAACCACGGTTAATAAAACTCTTATCGCTCCTGAAAAGTAAAGGATGTTATATTAAGCGTCGATGGGAGCCAGCAGGGAGAGTGTGGCGGTTTTTTATGACTTAATCTTACTTAAATAGTGTAGGTACTTTTAGTTACAAAAAATATGTTTTTAATGTTTAATTCGTTTTACTGATGACAGAATGTGTTCGTATTGAAATAGTTTAGAGATGATAAATTGGATATTTTAGAGGTAAATTAAATTATTTACTAACTTATCACATTTTCTGGTGACCGTAAATGAATAAACATTATGTTCGTATTGAAATAATTTGGTGAATTAGTGTTTCGTCTCTTTATTATAGTTATACGACTGCAAATACATGGAAGACGGTGCTATTGGTGCGAACTTGTCTCTTGTAGTTAAATAGTTACGTAAATACGTAGTGCGCAAGCGCTTATTTTTATAGCGAGACTCTCGCGAGACTCTAGTGCGAGAACGAGATGACACCCAAAAAATGTACGAGAACAAGAGCGAGATCTAGATTACAGATCCGAAAATGAGACGAGATCGATTTTTTAAATTTCTCGTCTCGTCTCGCCTCGCGTGCATCACTTAGGGCCACTTTTACAATCATTAGATAAACCTCGTATAACGCTATACCAGGTATAAAATTGAAAATTGTATTTTACAAACCTCGGATAAACCGCAGATAGAATAAACACCAGTATTTCTTATCCCATAGAAATCGGTCGTATAAACCTTGGATAACTTTATCCCTTGTTCTTATGAATATTGTTGTCCAGTTTGGAATAACAGTGCTCATGTAAAGCAGGTAGATGCACAATTAAATACAACGCTACGGATAATAACTGGTACAATTAAATCAACCCCCTATACTATGGCAACCTGTTTTAGCACATATCGAACCATATGATATTAGAAGAAACTACTTTACTAAACGTTTTTGGGATAAATTTCAAAATTCACCTGATATGTTTTCGATTACAAAAGATTTAGAGAATTTACCATCTAACAGACTAAAATCTCGTAAACCATTTTGGAATAAAGAATTTCTTAATGCACCTTTCTGCACTTCAGAACATTGGAAGACAGCCGATATTCCAAATAAAAATTTAATTTCAGATCCCACAAAAGAAGTAACAGGTTTAGATCAACCAAGGGCAATTTGGTGTAAGCTAAATCGTTTTCGAACATGCCATGGAAAATGTAATAATATGTTATATCACTGGAAAATACGCGATAGTCCAAATTGTGATTGTGGAGCAGAAAGAGAAACAATTCAGCATATAGTTGAAGAATGTCTCTTATTTAAATTTCAACAAGGTTTTGCCGAACTTCATCTATTAACGGAAGACGCACTAAATTGGATAGTAAAAATCAAAAATATTTAATTTGTATTGTTTTTTTACTTCCTTGTACGAAGTAAAGGAAGTATTGTAATCGCGAAAAATTTCAGTTTTGAGATTTCAACGGAAATATCCATTTTGACCATCCCTGAATCCATTTTGACTAATTTCGTCGTGACGTCTGTACGTACGTACGTACGTACGTACGTACGTACGTGCGTATGTATCTCGCATAACTCAAAAACGGTAAGCCGTAGAAAGTTGAAATTTTGTATTTAGGACTGCTATAACATCTAGTTGTGCACCTCCCTTTTTGGTCATTGCATAATATCTAGAAATGGTACTTTATTTGAAGCCTGTAATAGATTTTAATGAAAAACTATCTTAAAATATAATCTAACACTTTTCAAATTTGGTATATAAGACTTTTATGTCAATTGGAATAACATAGTGGATTTTGGTTAAAACCGGCTAACCGGAAGTGGCATATTACCTGAAGGTGTTAACAGTTTTTCTTCAATAAAATAGTTTCATTTTGATTTTAGAAATAAATGCTTCAAATAAAATTTTTAGAGAATTAAATTCTGTGTCTAGCACATCAAGTATTATTAAATTAGCCCTTTGTATAAGCGAGATATGTATATTTAAAACTTATATAATTTTTGGTTTTTGTAATGAAGCTTGCTATGGATTAGGACAAAAAATAACAAAAAAATAAAAAATAGATGCTAATGTCAAATTACGTCAAATATGTGCAATTATATACTTGGGTCTATACTTCATATTAGTCTTGCGTACAAGGAAGTCGTGTGGTGTCCACATCAGATTTTTTTTCTTATTCTTCATGTATTATTTTATCGAATGTATTTGTACTGTCTTTCTTTCATACGAAATATATATATGGATACCACGTAAACAGAAACGATGTGTTGTTATTCATACGTTTGACAGATGTCAATCAAGTATTTCACCATCACTATAAGAATCAAAAATATCATTTATATCATCTAGCATCGTGAAAAATGCAAATTAGAAGATAGAAATAATAATGTTGAAGAAAAATAGTCTGACAAGAAGATAATTTTATTGTGTCAGTACCAACCTAAAGTGATTTAACGTAATTCTTGGTATAACTATCTGATAGATAAAAATCGGTTATGTATAAGAGAATTAATGCTGTTTAACTGAGATTTCGAGTTATCATAATTGTGGTTGTTACATTACTGTACTCTTTTTGTAAATTAATTTTGTAATTAATTTTTGACTGTGCCCAAAACGCAGGAAAAAATGATGACGAGGGTGTGTATATGAAATAATGAGTGTAATTAATGCCCGTATCAGCATAATGAACAAAAAATATCCAGAAATGATTCATAAAAACATAATTTGAAAAAATATCGACGCGATAATACTGCGGCGCATCCGTTGAAAGACAGTTTATTTTTTCATTTAATTAATGAATGTATGGGTATCTAATTTGGTTTTCATTGAGGGGGAATATTTCAATATTCAACCTTAATTACTTTTTTGTTTATTTTTTAATTGTTTTTCATTTAAATTCTTTTCATATCGTTTGGAAAATTAAAAAATAATGACCGGGGTAGTGGGACACCAAGGTATAAATACACACGGGGAACTTGTATATGTAAATTATATTAATTGATGCCTCAATCCTGAAACCTCATCATTGGGATAATTAATTACTATACACTCTAATTACTCATGCGTTTTAAATACGCTACACCAATTATTTCACAGAGCTGAGCACATATTATTACACAATAGAATATAATTGTCACACTACAGGCGCGCACTACATTATTTATGTTGCATTTATATAACAACATATACCCAAAATATTTTTATATTTTATTTTTACACGCATTGTCCTGATTTACTTACTGTAAAAATGCATTCACAAATGAAAATTAGGTTTATGGTTTTTGTTTAGGTTTAAGTAAGTCATTCATAAATGTAAGTTTAAATTACCTGAAAATTAGTTTTGATATGTACAGACATCTGTGTAAATGCTTCAAAAACAAGATTAAAATATCGGTAGAGCAGTACTAAATAAGGCACCTGGGGCCCGATTCTTGAAATATTTCGCATACGAAAATGGGAGAGATGCGCATGCGAACTGCATATTTGTATTCTTCAAACGAAATCGTGTGGTCGTAGGCGAATATTCCGTGCGCAATTACATCGCGTGGGTATGAATAACTTGAAAGTATCATTCGCATACGAAACTGTGTCTGTCACTGTTACTTGTGTTTGGTGTATCAGTACTTAGATGATATAAATCACGTGGTACAAATGTTTCGTTTAGATTGGCTGCTACAAACTACGTTCGCTTGCTTTCGAGAATCATATGCGTAGGCTTCGGCCGAGTTTCGTTTGGTATTCGAGAATACCACTCATACGTACAGTACTGTTCGTGTACGAAACTAACCACACGAATTTTGTCGCGTGCACCGTGAAACTGTCATTCGCTTGGCATTATTGGTTATATTTCAGCAATTAAGTTATGATAGTCTCTCTCGCATTTGTTTAAAAAGCCGAATCCACCAAGTGGATACTAAATAAAGATGGGTGTATATAACTATATCATTTCAGACTCGTTCTCATTGGTGAAGTTTGTGACGTCAAACTAAATCATAAAACTAAAGTTTGGACCTTGCAATGTTTAGCTTTATGATTTGGATTTAGAGACCCTAAAAGTGTGAACGGAGTCATTACATAATATGCGGCCAAAGTCTAAATCTAAAGTATAAACCATAAATCTAAACCCAATTTTCATTTGTGAATGCACCTTAACTTAGACGAAGGTCACCAGAGAATTATAGAATAATAACTATAAAAATCAAATTTATTTAAATTTCAATTGAATTTTTCAATATTTTTGTTATGTAAGGATATAAAATAATGACTTTGTAATGTAACTTTAGAACCACTAGTTTAAAAAAAAAAATTCTTCTCTAATCGGATGCCCCCCTTCGTCTTCAATAAAATTGTATTGTAGCATTTTATTGTATTTTTAATAATATAGAAATTATTTGAGGTAGCTCGTTTAGCTGTTACACCCTGTATATAAAATTATCAATAATATAATTTTTTGCACGATCGGGTTATTTTTTATATTTACCGATAGTATTTCCAAGATAGTAGGTCTTATTTACAAATTACTGAACGGTAAGTGATGTGACTCACGTCGGTAAGTGATGCACGTTCAGGAGGCGAAACGGTAAATAAATAAAAACAAAAATCAAAGCTTTACTTCAAAAATGACAATTTTCAAATCTTATTTTTCTTTTAAATTTTGTTCGTTGATCGTGCAAAAAATAGTATATAAGCATCACGTACTTTAAAAAATTACCGATCTCAGACAAAATAGTCTTTGATCAGTAAACTGTCCTTACCGTTCTTAATACTTAATATAATTTTTTTTTTTGTAAGATATATTAAGAACATAACATTCGCTTTAGCACACGTAAACGTAACAAGTGACCAGAACCATGTGACCGTATTTTTTTCCCTTCCGTCACCTTTAGGTAAGGAAGGTATTGTCTTTGGTCAAAAATTTGTGTTTTTGATGAATAAGCACGTTTTAGAGTCCCTAGAATACGATTTTACTATCTTTACGATAATGTATGTATGTATATATATATATATATATATATATATATATATATATATATATATATATATATATATATGTGTGTGTGTGTGTGTGTGTGTGTGTGTGTGTGTGTGTGTGTGTGTGTGTGTTTGTGTGTGTGTGTGTGTGTGTGTACGTGGGTGTGTTTGTGTCTGTGTGTAACAAAATTTCCTAATGCGATAACTCCACAATTCAAAAAATTATAATTCTTTCGAATTCCTCTTCGTTACATCTATGTGAATAGCTGATTAGATTTTGGTTATAATTGGTCAACCGGAAGTACCCTCATATAAAGATTTTAACAGATTTCTTGAAAAAACGATATTAAAGAATATTTCATTCTCTATACGATTTGAATGCATTTTATACTTCATATTAAATGGATGTAGAGTTAAAAAATATAAAGAAATTAAAAATCATATATTAGCCAGCTATGCTATAACAGCTACTATATTTAGAAAATTCTGATTGAAAAGTGTCAGTGTCATGTGCAGTTGACAGTATGTTTGTATTATAATTTTACTGGAAATATAGGATCTTTTGCTAGAAACTTTCTGTATGGAATTTGTATAAAATACATATAACTGCCTAAGGTAATGTACAAGAAATAGAATCTTTTGCAAGGAACTTTCTGTATGACAGTTATACAACATACATAGAATTGACGGAAGGTAATGTGCTGGCCACATCAGATTTTTAATTTTTGTTGATGAAGAGAAGTTGATAAGACTCACATATATCCAGATCCAACCGGGATTTGAATCTAGTACTTTCTGTACCTATACGAATAGGAAACGCTAGCACTATTCATTCTTGGTACATATTAAAATGGATGTGTTTAAAGTCCCGAACGCGGGATCATTTTAAAAAATCAATGAGACGTAGCTTAGGACAAGAAACGTTGTTGGACTTAGCTTGTATATTTCTCTACACAACAACAATAACCTAATACACAAAACTCGGCCTGTATCCTCCAAAGGAAATTGCATAAACCACGCTTTTCGCGCGCTTTGATTTTAAATTCTATCTGTCAATATACCAGAATCAATATTCACATAAAGAATAATATTATCCTTCTTCCTTCTCATTTCTTTTTAATAACCCTTCATCAATCTTCTTAACACTACGAGACAATTTGATTGTATTCGTATGGTGTTTAGCGTTTAGGGGTTGCTATTGCTGGTTTCCCTTGTGTGGTTATAAAGTAATGTTAATTCCAGAGGGCAGTCGTTGCTTCTGCCACGTGCCTATTGTATAAGGCTGCGGGGTGTCTCAATAAAAGCACCCCCGAAATGCGATATTCACAGGAGGAAGAATACGTCAGCCGAGCCACCAACAGAGGTTAAACAACACCGGGGAGACTATTGGATAAATTAGAATGTATTGGTGCTTTAAATACTTTGAAGAAATAAATATATATTATTACGTTTTTTATGTTTTGTTCAAATATACAAGTGATAGATGAGGTGCAAAGTTTACAACCTAACATACAGGGTGTTAGTTTTACGCAATTTTTCTGCTTTCCTGTTCATTTTACAGAAAAGATTGCGCAGTGCAAAGTTTTACAGAATTAAAAGTTGTTAACAAAACTAGTTTTACCTCCCGCTACCGTTGGCAAGGGATCGATAGGGATAGGAATTGAATTTTTAACACGGCATACTTCAATTAAAAATGCGATATTTTAATTCTAGTGTTAAAAGTAAATTACCTTGTTAATGACGAATGGAACAAGAAATCGACATGTTTGACATACGTCAAATTTTTTTTTCACAAATACATATTTAAATGAAATAAATTTGTTTGTAGAAAAAATAGTGTATGATATACGTGTTAAAAGCGATTTTATTTTGTTCAAAGTTTTGGATCACTCCGCTTTGCGTCGTGTTCCAAACTTCCTTCTTACAAAATAAAATGTCACTTTTAACACTTATATCATAAATAACTATTACGTTATTTTTCGAGATTTATGTTATAAAAAATAAATATTATTAAATTTTTATAGGTTTGCATTAATACTTTTTCTATATATTTTATGGTTAACTTTATAAAATTATCTCATGGCCGCGTGCCCAAGTGTCATGTCGCGGATCTGGGGAACCGGGTTCGAAGCCCACCGACGCCAAATATTTCGATTTTGAATGGCACTAAATTGACTCCTGTGGTGCACTCTCCACGCCAGCTAAGGTGACGCCTGGTAAGCGCCCGCGCGGTGCAAATATTTCATCATTACCGATATCTGTCTACAAAGCAGATTGGCACACCCAGCAATTGGTAATAAACCGTAATGATATATTTGTTTATTTATTTAATTTATTTAAATCTCGGAGCCTACATTTTAAACAAAAACAACTCCTTGGTTACACAGTTCATATCTCAAATGTACTACCCTAAACTCATATTAGTTGGGCTGGTTTACATGTTAAACTAATTATAAAATCAAGACAAATGGTTAGAAAATTCTACAAAATTCTTTCGGCTACTTTAAATACGAGTATACTTAAAACTTAAAAAAAAACTGTGGGCCAAATAACTAGTGATAATAGTTCGACTGGTATTTGAAAGGTCATCTTCTAGTCCAGATTTAGCTTCTGCGAAACCCTGTACTTTTGGCACAATGAAAAGCAACTTCGTAAAAATTCAGTCCGTACAGTAAAATCCACTTTGCAAGATATATGCGACAATATTCATTCACAGGAAAATGTACAGGACTTAGGGATCCAGTGCATAATAGAATCAACGCTGGTATTACTTATGAAGGCCATGTAACTCAATATTAGATGGCGGAATACTTGAATAACAAATTCAGTTTTTATAAGTTTAAAATCTATATTTTAAACTAGTCGAAAGAAATTTGTAGAAATTTCTCACCAATCAATATGAGTTTGGACTCATATGTATCTCACAGGTAAATGTTGCGGCTTCTTCTTAACTTAGCATTTTCAACAATGCCCATATGAATTGGCAATACTGCAGAAATTTCCATTTCATACTTATTTGATGGCAATAGTAACGTTTTAAAAAGAAGATAGTAAATAGAACCATAGTTTTATGGAATGGAACTTAATACAGTTTCCAGCTTAACTAAATATGTAAGTAATTATATTTAAATTAATAAAATAAATATTGTGTTGGCCACATCAGATTTTTTTGTTTAAGCCTAGCTTTTAATTTAAGCATCTCTGGCTAAACTGACAGTTAAATTATTAGATATAATTTAACCAGAGAGACAAAAAAACGAGACCTTCGATGAGCAAACTCTCCTACACTAAACTAAAATTACAGTGAAGTCTATGAATTTTCGCACAAATCATTCTTTGTTACGACCCGATTTATATTCAACTGCCCATATTTTTACGGTGGTAAATTCTGAAGCAGAGCACTTAGCTTTAATTTATGCAAGAATTTAACCACGGTACGATACTAGATTTTTCTTTTACAAAAACACAGACATCGGCTGGATCAAATGTCAAACAATAACTGAACGACCAAAATTGCTGTTATATTTGAAAGCATGCGTAACATATTGGATTTGTCCTGAGCCACATTTTGAAACAGGGTTATTTTCTAATTTACAGTCGTTTGCAAAATGTCTCTCTCAGTCATCCATTTCTACATGAATTTGTTTTTAATGCAGTGTCGTCTCGCCTTCGATTCTCCAGAGCTCTCGTCCGGAGTGCCTCGCGCATGGAAATTGTTTAGAAACAAGTGCACCGTCTACAAACGCGTCCGTGTTTTGTTCTTTTTTGCTGCCGTGCAAGGTAGATTTTAATTATTTCATACGTGCAAGTAGAGAGTTGGCTAATGAATGGCTGTTCTTACAAGTGCACTAGTTTTTATATATTCATGAAAGAAAAAGATTGTAGTAGGTGATGCTAGGATTTAAGGATTTCAGGGAGTTAAAGAGCAAAGCTGCATAATTAATTTCTTTCTCTCTGGAGAACATAGCGAGAATTTCACCGTTTTAGAAACGATTTGTAGAAGAATTTCAATAGTTAAACTGCTTTGTAATAAGATGAACGAGATAGGTTATACAAATTTTGGCATGACCAACTTTTGGAGGTGCTAGAAATTTTGAGGTTGCCTATTTAACTGTATCGCAACTTGAAATGGTAATGGGAGAAGGTACACCGATGAAGACCAATCGAAAAAATCTGGTGTGGCCAACACAATACCTCCCGCCATTTACAGCCCGAGTCACAAAAAAGATTAAGTTAATCCTTATTTTCTGATTAGCGAAATTTACTCTAACTTTGACAGTTTATTTCTTAAAACATAGTCTACTCTAATCCAAGTAACTACCTTTTTTAAACCCCTCAACAGGATTAAATTCCAATTGCCGAGTGGGTTCATATTCACACACATCCATGCCTTAGTGGGATTCGAACCCAGAGCTCTGAGGGCACTCATGACATTTGGCGTTGCTCTAACCATTGAGCCACCGGAGCTATAATAAAATGAAGATTAAATTTTAAATACCGGGATAGAATAGAATTCAGTAATCCAAAAATGAGGATTAGTTTAAACATTTTTGTGAATCGTTAATTTTTATTAATCTAAATACATACCTACATATTTACTTATGCTGGAAACTGTATTGAATTCCTTTTCTATTGTTCTATTTACTTTTTTCTTTTTAAAACGTTACTAATATTAGTTTTAAATGATAAGTTCTTTGATAGTAACATTTATCTGTCAGTTACATACATTTGAATAACTGCGTTTTGTTTAAGGCGTAGGCTCGGGGATTTAAATTATAGATAATTATATAAATTTATCCATAAAATATATAGAAAAAGTATTATTGTTGAAAAAATAACACTTAAAGGTATTTTTCGAAGAAAACCTATTTTGAGCTTCTAGTAAAGTGCCATTTCCGGTTATCCGATTTTCACCAAAATCTAATGGGCTCTATCCATTATAGAAAAAGTTCGAAATACAAGGTTTAAAATTTTTCCGAATGATAGTATTTGAGTTATAGTGAAGGATCCACACATACACACAGACATCATTGTGAAAATGTTAAAATTGGATTCTAGGGACCTTAAAACGTGGCCATTTACCAAAATCACGATATGCGATTTTTAGCACGATCCGTATACCTCCCTTACCAAGGGTATCGGGAGGTAAAAAATATTAAACTGGTCCGGATTCGAACCCACAATCTCTGAGTCCAGTGGCTAGCAGTCTACCACTATGCTATATCGCCGTGCAGAATTGTACGCAATTTTAACCTGCGCCAAATTACTACTAGAGAGCCACTTTAGCAACAGAAGAATCTCTATAGTAACAGATAACCAAGCCGCACTAAAACCACTAGAATCCTGTGAGACAGAATCTGGACTTGTTCTAGAGTGCAAACACAGATTAAATGCACTAGGAGCGAGGAACAAATTGAAATTAATATGGGTACCCGGGCATTCAGAGATCGAAGGAAACCAGGTAGCAGATAGTCTGGCTAAGAAGGACAGGACCAGAACCGGCTTTCGGAATCTCAGCGGAGACAGTTAAGCTGGAAATAAAAACATTGCTGCATCAATGGCACAAGAATCACTGGTTGGAGTCACCAGGGCAGAGACACTCAAAGCTCTTCCTAAATGAACCAACCAAGAAAAGAACGGAACGTTTACTCCTAATGAGCAAACAAGACGTTAGATTAATAACAGGACTCCTAACAGGACACTGTCTACTAAAAAAACATCTACATACGATGGGACTAACACAAGAACCAACATGCAGGGGGTGTGGTGAAGAGGAAGAAACCCCTCAGCACCTTATATGTCACTGTGAAGCCTTTACGAGCAGCAGATACATCTTGGGGGCAGAAAAGATCCAGCAGGATATGCTAAATGATTTAAATCTGAAGAAAACCCTGGAGTTTATTAAACAACCAGGACTCCTAGAATAGGAGTAAATCTGGAGGGTACAATAGATCTACAGGTCGCAGTACAGGGATCCACAGGAGACCACCTCTTGTAATATAATAAAAATAAATATATCGCCGTCTATTTCTCCAATATTTCACAAAATTTCAGCGAAGTAGAACTGTATTTCTTGTCAAAATTGTGTTTGTGAAAGCCTCCGCCATCATTTCTATTATATAACATCTTTGTCTTCCATTAGAACTATCTTATCTCTTGGTTTGTCGAAGCGTGCGTGTTCATATGATGGCTCCTCATATCCGCCAATCCTACCTGACATTCGCTATCGCATGAGATCCGAGTAAACAAACCAACAACAGCCGGCGGAGTCTTCGCGAAACTCTTATCTCCAAGCCGCACCATCTACTATTGGCTGCGAATTTGTATTTCGTCTTATCGGAGCCAGACAGTTTTAGCGACTGGCGAGTTGAAATAAACCAAGGAGGCGGTGCTAAACTAGAGCGAAGTTCATTTGATAAGGTTATAAGATTTTGGAGATTAATTTGCAAAAATTGTTTATCATATTCATATATTATGTTGCCATTTGCATGTTTATTCACCAGTACATTTATTGTGGTAATAGTTCCTTTTTTACTTTATAGAGAGCGCAAGCAAAGAAATTTTGACTCAAGGAAAATTGGAATTACACATGTGACCCTTCTATTGCTTTTCTCTGTTTCGGAATTAGAATGTTACATTCTAGTACGCATAATGATATATGAAGGAGCTTCATCCTTAAAAGATTTTGGTGATATTTTGTTATTTGAGATTGGCACGAATACAATAAATACACTAAATATCCTAGCAACGGACAGAATAAAAACTGAACTCAACAGCCCTACATTAAATAAAAAAAATCTGATGTGGCCAACACATAACCTCTCGCCAGATATTTTACCTGGTTGTACGCATAAAACGAAAAATATTTTTAAACACATATATTCATGTCTCACTACAAAATAATTATTTTAATATAAATTATGTACAATACATACATTTTCTTTATATTCAATATCCTGAAATTTTCTTTTTCTATTTTCCTTTTCTTTTTCTTTATATTCGTCATTTTTTCGCAAATTTCTTTTATATTCTTTTTTACGTATATTCGTTTGCGTTGACTTTTTTTATTTTCATAATCTTCATAATACTGTACAAATATGTTTGACAGAGGCATACAAATATTTTTGACAGTGACATTTATGTGTCAATTACAAACATTTGAATTTCTTGCCTTGTAGTAGTTTGATCTGAGATTTTTTACATCAAATTATTTTATATGCCTTTCTTTATCTCTAAATCTATAGAAGATATAATAATGAATTTATATTTATCGAATAAAGAATTTAACGTTCTTTAATATAAGTATTTACATAAATTTTCGATAAATAATATTTAGATATTTTTTTTCTTGTAACTACTACTTCCGGTTGTCCAATTGTTACCAAAACTGACTGGACTCTTCCGATTATTGTTAGATTGAGGAATCCGTAGTTAAAAATGTCTTAAGTCTTATAGTATTTGAGATAAAGTGAATCCAACATCCACACATCCACACACACATCCACACACACATACGGACATCATCGTAAAAATGTTATAATCGGATTCTAGGGACCTTAAAACGTGCTTATTCATTAAAATCTGGATATGCGATTTTTAGCATGAATACAATACCTCTCTTAGCGAGAGGTAAAAATCTGGTGTAGCCAACACAATACCTCCCGCCATTTACAGCCCGAGTCACAAAAAAGATTAATGCCCGGTTGCACAAACGTTCATCAACGCATTGTTCGATTAACGGTTCATCAAATCGAACAAATACGAATCAGTTTCCTTGTTCTTATGACATTTAAATCATTGCTGTCAAAAAATCGCGTTGCATTTGTTCGTTTTGATGAACCGCTAACCGAACAACGAGTTGATTAACGTTTCTGCAACCGGGCATAAGTTTTTTAGAATTAGCGATTTTTACTTTTGACAGTTAATTTCTTAAAATATAGTCTAATCTAATCCAAGTAACTACCTTTCTTTAAACCCCGCAACAGGATTAAATCCCAATTACAGAGTAGGTTCACATTCACACACATCCATGCCTTAGTGGGATTCGAACCCAGAGCCACGAGGGCACTCATGACATGAGGCGTTGCTCTAACCATTGAGCCACCGGAGCTATAATAAAATGAAGATTAAATTTTAAATACCGGGATAGAATCTGATCCAAAAATGAAGATTAGCTTAAACATTTTTGTGAATCGTTAATTTTTATTAATCTAAATACCTACATACCTACATATTTACTTATGCTGGAAACTGTATTGAATTTCTTTTCTATTGTTCTATTTATTTTTTAAAACGTTACTAATATTATTTTGAAAAGATTAGTTCTTTGAAAGTGACATTTATCTGTCAGTTGCATACATTTGAATAATTGCGTTTTATTTGTTTAAAGCGTAGGCTTTGGGATTTAAATTATAGATAATTTTATAAATTTATCCATAAAATATATAGAAAAAGTGTTAATGCAAATCTATAGAAAATTTAATAACCTTTAATTTTTATAATAACATTAATTTCGAAAAAATAACATTTATAGATAAAAAAAAAAACTATTTTGAGCTTCTATAGTAAAGTGCCATTTCCGGTTATCCGATTTTCACTAAAATCTAATGGCTCGTTCCATTACAGAAAAAGTTCGAAATACAAGGTATTAAATTTTTCTGAATGATAGTATTTGAGTTAGAGTGGACGATCCACACATACATCATTATGAAAATGTTAAAATTGGATTCTAGGGACGTTAAAACGTGGTGATTTACCAAAGTCTCGATATGCGATTTTTAGCACGATCCCTATACCTCCTTTACCAAGAGTAGCGGGAGGTAAAAATAAAACTAAATTATAATAACCTAATGGCAAAAAATTAATATAAAAATTAAGTTATAATATGGACAGATTCAAATTTGTCATCATCGACTAATAAGAATGACTTGGTTCGGATCCGTGGTTAGTTCCAATTTCTCTTATTTCGGCAAACGGACTTACCAAGGATAGCGGAAGGTAAAAAGTGATACCTGTATCTGTTTTTGCCATGTAACCACAGACACAATTTTAGTCAATAGATAAAATAACAGACTAGCCGTAGTAGGATAGTTCCAAATTTAAAAGAATGTAAAATATTTATGATATTTGTGTATAATATTTGGAAGAATCCTTCTCGGAATGAAACATTTTAGTATTTATTTACCTCAAACATGTTTTATCAGAAAACACGTGTTTACAATCCAATTCTACCGCTTTGAACAACCTTGGTCAAACAAGACTATCAGGTCCTCCACACCACTATCAGTATCTAGTATTTAACTTTGCTCATTTGCCTCTGGACCCGACCTCGAGCCGAGTGTTTCAATCTGTAATTGTTGAAGTGTGCTCTGTTGCTTTGCTAGAGACGCACGGAGTATTGATCCAGCGAGCGAGCTCTGTTTGTTTGTTGAGCAACAAAACAGCCCAGACGAAACTCTGATGAGTTCTGTCGAGACCTATGATGCCTGATATACCGGGATTGTGATTGTGGATTCAGTTCGGAAACACCAACAAGAAATATCTAACCGAACGTCAATACAGAACTTCAGACAACAATAATAATTATTTAATTCAGGGGAAAAATTGTTGTGGTCAGCACAATACTTCCCGCTAGTTCTAAATAAAGGAGGAACGAATATTATGGCAGAACTTATTAAATACCTTATTTTTATTTATTTATTTTATTTGTTTATATAGGATGCAAAATAGACTAACTTTAAATAATAAACTCTTATCTCGAAACGAACCGTTTTCGAGCTACAGGCTCTTAAAAGAGTAATTATATACCTTAATTTTAGTTGGCTCTTATCTATCACTTCAGTTATTAATCTAATCTTATTTTAATTTTTACCTCTTGTTACCCTTGGTATGGGAGGTATAGGGATCGTGCTAAAAATCGCATTTCGAGATTTTGGTAAATGACCTCGTTTTAAGGTCCCTAGAATTAAATTTTCACGATTATTCGGAAAATTTTGAAACCTTGTATTTCGACCTTTTTCTAATATGCAAAATCGAATAACCAGAAATGACACTTTACTTAAAGCTCAAAATAGTTTTTCTTCAAAAATTACCGTTAAATGTAATTTTTTACAGAATTTCGTTATAAAAATTAAAGATTATTAAATTTTCTACAGATTTGCATTAATACTTTTTCTATATATTTCAAGGATGAATTTATAAAATTACCTATAATGTAAATCTCGGAGCCTACGTTTTAAACAAACACAACTCTTGGTTACACCGTTCATATCTCAAATATATGGCCGCGTTCAGCAGTACCCAGTACCTAGCGCATCTAGAGGTCTAATGGAATATGTCAGAAAGTAGTGTCAAATTGACGGGTGTCATATGCATCGCAAAATATAAGGGTTTTTCTGATACTAAATCAATGATAAATAAAAGTAGGATGAATCTAATCAATAAATGTAAACAGTCACGTTTAGTATTCCTTAACTTTTCATTCAAATTGAAAGGTTGTTTCCTTGTTCCCGCTGAGTTATTGAAGAAAATTTCAGGATCTTGAATATAAAGAAAATATATGTATTGTATATAATTTATATTAAAATATCCCATATATGTGAAAATTATTTTGTAGTGAGATATGAATATATGTATTTGTAATTAAAAATATTTTTCGTTTTATGCGTACAACCAGGTAAAATATCTGACGAGAGGTTATGTGTTGGCCACATCAGATTTTTATCTTTACTAAATTGCTAGATTAATGCTATCCTTGTCTAGTAAAGTCATTTATGAAGATTGAGAGATTGAATATAAAGTTTAACGACGATAAAGTCAGAATGGATGCATTAAATACAATTAGAACAATGCTTATTTTGTCCATTGGTATAAGAAGAATAGAAAACAATCTTGGATTCAACAAAATCAAAAATTAAACTATGTATGTAAATTCAAAGAGTACACACTAGTAACTGACAGATAAATGTCACTGTCAAAGAACTAATTTCAAATTATTAATAGTAACGTTTTAAAAAGAAAATAGTAAATAGAACCATAGTTCATGGAATGGAACTTAATTCAGTTTCCAACATAAGTAAGTATGTAAGTATGTATATTTAAATTAATAAAATTTAAATGGTGGGACGTATTGTGTTGGCCACATCGGATTTTTTTAAATAATTCATTTTGTAATACATATTATAATAATTGTTTAAAATAACGACCACCAACTTTAATGCAAACATTGCACTTCGAAGCATATTTTGATATATTCGTTTAAAAGCGCCAGGATTTGTTTCAATTTCTTGTGTTGCCGTGAACTAAGCCGTACATTAATAACATGTTAGGGTAATCGCGAACAATATGTCTGCAATAGACCTTTTCAATTTAACGGCTATCTCTTTCTATCGCTGCAAATAGTAAAAAAATGGCGCCAACAACTGCCAGTTGAGCTGTCAAACAAAACGTCAAAAATATTGCAGTCATTAAAATACCTGTATTCTCGGTGAAAATTTGCATCATTGGACCTTTTAGCTTCAATAAAAGCTTTTGTAATTTATTTCGATAAGTTTTTTTAAAGTTGTCTGAGATTCTCCTCATATTTTACGTCTATTTTTTTTAGAAACAATCGCCATGGATCTCATTTGATCTTACTATGCGCAGATTCCCAATGCTCATATTTTCTATTTCCTTAAATTGAAAAGGTTAATTTAATGCTAAAAGTTAAAATAAAATAACTGAAGTCATAGGTCGCAACCAACTAAAATTAAGGTATAGATAGTAATTAATTACTCTTGTACGAGGCTGTAGCTCAAAAACGGTGCGTTTCCGGATAAGAGTTTATTGGTAAAACATACCCTATTAATTTGTAACATGTATTTATTAACAGCCTATATAATGTAAAAAATCTGATGTGGCCAACACATAACCTCTCGCCAGATATTTTACCTGGTTGTACGCATAAAACGAAAAATATTTTTAAATACAAATACATATATTCATGTCTCACTACAAAATAATTATTTTAATATAAATTATGTACAATACATACATTTTCTTTATATTCGTCATTTTTTCGCAAATTTCTTTTATATTCTTTTTTACGTATATTCGTTTGCGTTGACTTTTTTTATTTTCATAATCTTCATAATACTGTACAAATATGTTTGACAGAGGCATACACATATTTTTGACAGTGACATTTATGTGTCAATTACAAACATTTGAATTTCTTGCCTTGAAGTAGTTTGATCTGAGATTTTTTACATCAAATTATTTTATATGCCTTTCTTTATCTCTAAATCTATAGAAGATATAATAATGAATTTATATTTATCAAATAATTAATTTAACGTTCTTTAATATAAGTATTTACATAAATTTTCGATAAATAATATTTAGACGATTTTTTTCTTGTAACTACTACTTCCGGTTGTCCAATTGTTACCAAAACTGACTGGACTCTTCCTATTATTGTTAGATTGAGGAAGCCGTAGTTAAAAATTTCTTAAGTCTTATAGTATTTGAGATATAGTGAATCCAACATCCACACACACACACAGAGATCCACACACACATCCACACACACACATACGGACATCATCGTAAAAATGTTATAATCGGATTCTAGGGACCTTAAAACGTGCTTATTCATTAAAATCTGGATATGCGATTTTTAGCATGAATACAATACCTCTCTTAGCGAGAGGTAAAAAGTTAAAATAAACAAAATAACAACTAAGTGGTAGGTCGCACCCAACTAAAATTAAGGTATAGATAATAGGTAATTACTCTTTTAAGAGGATATAGGTCAAAAACGGTGCGTTTCCGGATCCGAGTTTATTAGTAAAAGTTAGTCTATTTTTACATCCTTTAGATACCTTATTAATTTGTAACACGTATTCATTAACATCCTGAATAATGTAAAAAATAGAAAATCACATGGAATGCAACCACAAAATTATTTCACTACTATCTATTACTACTCCTTGTTCAATATGTTGTATGGTGGCCTTTGCACCTTGTGCAGACAGTTCGTGACCGATTTCCTAGGTCATGTGTCTTTGTTAGACGCGTAATCCCCCAAATGGCCGTCATCTCCGTGCTCCACTGGAACATATCCAGTATCTAGTGCTGGTGCTGCACCCTGCACCAGACACCGACAACTCACGGCACCAACTGATTTACGGCCAGGACGTACCGGATTACCGAACAACATCCATCCCAACGGGAGGACTATCGGAAACAAGGACAGCGAATGCACGGAATATTATTAGAAATAAACAAAGTGCGAGACTGAATTTGTAAGATGTTTCCTGTAGAAGATTTATAAATGGTACGGTGGTTATCTAAGGCCCGTATTCTCACTTCTTCAAGTAGCGTTAATTTTTACCTTCCGTTACCTTTAGGTAAGGAAGGTATCGTCTTTGGTCAAAAAATTCGATGATGAGTTTTTAATCAATAAACACGTTTTAGGGTCCTAGAATACGATTTTACTATTTTTATGATGATGTCTGTATGTGTGTGTATAACAAAAATTTCGTCTGCGATAACTCTAATACTACAATTTCAAAAATTATAATTCTTTCCTATTATTCTTCGTTACATCCATATGAAGAGCTGATTAGATTTTGGTTACAATTGGTCAACATGAAATACTTACCCTCATTTGAAGATTTTAACTACTTTAACTACTCGCATTCCATAATTATTTTATTCTTACTAGTAATGCATGACGAGGCGGTAGTACTCTTACATCTCGTCTCGTCTCGTTGCATTATGCGAGACGAGAACGAGAGCGAGACTGCAGTTTAAAATTCGAGGCGAGATCGATATAACAATTCTCGCCAGAGCCTCGCAATAAAAAGTATTTGTAACTTTATAGCTTTGATTCATAAATTTAATTTAAAAAAATGCACCGAACATGGAGTGGAGTCAACGGTAATTCGTGCATAGAATACGTAAATGTGAAAACTATATATGAATTCATTCACTATATTTTTTGAGTCTATCTAGAGTCGATTGATATCGGTCCCAGTCCCAAAGCAAGGAAATGCAAAAGACAAAATTCTAATTCAACCCAGTCAAGCATCTATGGGAGCCAACACGGAGCGAAGCGGAGTGATTGATTGCCGGCAGATTCCCAATGTAGCGTTTTTACCTTCTGTCACCTTTAGGTAAGGAAGGTATTGTCTTTGGTCAAAAAATTCGATGATGAGTTTTTAATCAATAAACACGTTTTAGGGTCCTAGAATACGATTTTACTATTTTTACGATGATGTCTGTATGTGTGTATGTGTGTGTAACAAAAATCTCGTCTACGATAACTCTAATACTACAATTTCAAAAATTATAATTCTTTCCTATTATTCTTCGTTACATCCATATGAAGAGCTGATTAGATTTTGGTTACAATTGGTCAACATGAAATACTTACCATCATTTGAAGATTGTAACATTTTTTCTTGAAAAAACTATATTCAATTACATTTAATGTTATTATAAATATTATGGAGTCTCGTGGCCGCGTACCTGAGTATCAGGTCGCGAATCTGGGGAACCGGGTTCGATCCCGACCGACGCTAAATATTTCAAAATTTAAATGGCACAAAATTAACCCCTGTGATGCACTCTCCACGCCAGAAATGAGTGCCCGTAAGGTGACTCCTGGTAAGCGCCCGTACGGTCAAATATTTCATCATTACCGACAACTGTGTACAAAGCAGATTGGCACACTCAGCAATGGGTAATAAGCCGTGGTGATATATTTATTTTATTTATTTATTTATAAATTTCAAAAATTATTTTATTCTCTATACGATTTGACTGCATTTTATACTTAATATTAAACGGATGTACAGTTAAAAAATTATAAAGAAATTAAATTTCATAAAGTAGCCATAGCTATGGAAACAGCGGGAAACAGCTACTATATTAAGAACATTCTGATTGAAAGATGTCAGTGTCAAGTGAAATTGACATAGTGTGTTTGTCTTATAATTTTACTGGAAATATAGGATCTTTTGCTGTATATGGAATTTGTATAAAATACGTACAACTGCCGGAATGTAATGTACAAGAAATAGAATCTTTTGCAAGGAACTATCTGTGTGAAATTTGTACAAAATAAATATAACTGACGGAAAATAATGTGCTTGCCACATCAGATTTTTAAATTTTATTTTATTTTTTGAATAGACGAGAATAGGTTTCATATATTTGTAAATGGTACCTGTAATATTTTAAATAAATACTATTTACCGGTTTCAGGATATTATTCCATTGTTTACATGTATAAAAGTAGGCTGGTAACTAAGTAATAACTATCTGTATGGTAATATCATTACTATACTGACTTGTCAACAACGGTCTACAAAATGAAAATAAAATAAAATGAAAATATAATTCTCTTCATTAATACATACAGATAACGATAGCGTATTGTTCTAAATACAGTCTACTTTACTCTAAAGTAATAAACAAGATGAATAAAGCACATAATTTGAATATTTGTCATATTGACATATGTCAAAATAATTGTTCTGTTAACCATAGCATTCTGAAAGTAGCATTAATGAGAAAATTTCAAAAAATAATATTTATCAATAATGTCTTCATTTTCTGAAACCGATAAACTATTGAACAAACCACGGATGTTATGAATCATAACAAGCCTTAGATGTCTTAAAATCCTCGCTCTACGAGCTCAGACTTCAAACCGACATCTGCGGCAGTTAAGATATGCATAACATTCCTAGGTATGTTAATAGCTATTATAGTTTAATTTATTTTAATTTCTTTAATTTTTAAAATTAAAGTTGACATTTGACAGTAGTTGAAGTAGCGATTTTTCGGAAGTAACCCTACTTCAAGAGGTGAGAATTCGGGCCTAAATTTATCGAATGTGGTGTAGATTAGCTGTTAACAAATAGTCGAAATCTCAGTCATAAGAAGTTACACCCATTTCTACGAATTAATCATTTGGGATGGATTTTAAAAATTATTAATTTTCCTATTAATAGCAATAGCCATGCCACATTTGAACAAAAAGATAAATGAATGCTTGACATTGTTTCAAACACAAATTTTAATATCATTTAATCTTCATTACAATAAAAATTAAAAATCATTGTTTCAGTGTCAAATTATTAGTTCATTGATTTAAACAACCAATTCAGTAAATTTCCCCAATTACGCCTTTCACCACAAGCAATAAATCTTTCTCTTATCATTCGATTCATTTGATAAACTGTTTTTCTGCAGGTAAAATTTAATTTGATACGCAGTTGGACCCTATGATAAAGTATCAATTAAAAATGGGCAGGCAATTAGAATTTATAGTTCAAAGACAGTTTTTATCTACCGATCGATTCTTTTCAAATTACATGAGCGATAAGAACATTTATCTTCTACTCAAGATGTGATAAGGTTGAATAATTGAACAATAAATACACTTATAAAACTAATTGTTAGATATTATTAGAGTTGTTAAAATTGTATATTGAAATCAAGATGAGAAACACGAAAAACGATAACGAAAATTTACGGTATACGTATACGATCAAGAGATTAAAACGTATATGCAAGTGGAAGTATGAAACCAAAAATAATTGCAGACCGAAGTTCTTTGTTCAATGTTAATTCTAAAGTTTAAAGTTAAAAAATAACTTTCGCGAGTACCTACTTGCCATCCGTCTTTCCCAAAAATAAAGTAGTCGTACTATCGGTTTGTTGTCGATATTAAGTTTGTGTCTATTATACAGGGTGAAATAAGTGCATTAAATTTGACCAGTAATGTAACTCGATGAGAGGAACAATATTTCTTAATAACTTTTTTTCCTAAGTTTTTTAGATTTTGAGATAAAATTCTTTAAAGATTTGCTGCATATTTCGTTACCCGCTCATGGAGAACAAATGGCTGCTGCCGTATTCAAGTCGGATACAAACAGCTCAAAAATTGTCGGTTATCGGTTACACTTACAGTCACAGTAATTAATAAACGAATCAAGGGAAATAACATTATTATTAATTAATACGTAATAGTACAATTTTTAAAATAATTAAATTTAAATTTTGGATATCAAGATTATAAAGTTGTGTATTAAACCATGCTTTTAATCACCTGTGAATAGTGTGAATAGAGGAAGACAAGGAGGGACGAGGAAGAGCAAAAGCATAGTTGCTAGTTTATGAGATGATTATTTATCGTCGACAAGTCATAATAGTTTAAATACATTATTCAAAAAATGTAAGTACAAACTTTTGTCCATTTAAAAGAAGTACATGAGTACCAATAATTAGTCGTCCATATATTGTTCCCGCCCAAAACATTTTTTAATGAAAATTTTTACAGCATTTTCGTCTGTCGAGATGTGTATTGTGCATAATAAATACACCTTCCCAAGTAAATTCAGTCTCATTAATGAACATTATCAGCCATTCCCAAAATTGAAGTCTGTTATGTGCTGAAAACATAGAACTTTTTGCACATGTTATGGATATAACTGTTGCTTTTTTAAAAACTGTCATATGTGGCACTCCGTATTGTGATGTGATAAAGATGTACAAGATTAACAAATGTGCGAATATTAAGAACAGAATGATTTGGTGTTGATTTGGAAACGCTCCGTGTAAATGCGTTGGCAACTCCATGGCACTGTCTTTATGTCAACCGTGATGTCAAGTAACATGTAGTACAGATACGAGTAAAAAATAAATAAATAAACCTTAGGTAAGTAATAACAATGTCTGTGTACTCGCATTTTGAAAGAATTTTACCTTATAAACAAGTTTGTTACTAATATCAAAATTTAATTGGAACAATTGACAGGACTGTCAATTGCTAAAACAAAATTTTTCATAGCTATTGCTACTGGATTCAATTATCACAAAAATATTTGGAACTACTCGTCAATTTACGGGGTGGTAAAAATGCTAAAAAAATATGCGATTTCGAGAAAAAGTTATTAAGATATATTGTTGCTCTCGACGAGTTATATTACTGGTTAAATTTAATGCACTTATTTCATTTACACCCTGTATAAATCCCAAATTTATATGCCCTAAATGACATCATTATTTAGGATTTTAGGAATTAGGTTTTAGGGTTTTTAGAAGCCCACTATGCCTTGAGTTGATTCGCAAAGTGTAAACATCAAATGTGAATTTAAGTTTAATAATAATCTACCTAGCTATGAAAACAACGAGTTAAACAAATAAATTTTTATTTTTCAACGTAAGAACCGTTAACACTAACACACTTCTTCCACAGTTTTTCTAATAAAGCTACGCCTTAAAAAAATTCTGCAAAATACGAATCCACGGCGTTTTCCAAGTCATCATTCGATAAAAAGCAATGCCCTCTCAAATATTTTTTGAGTTTTGGAAAGATATAATAGTCACATGGGGCAAGGTCAGGACTGTAAGGTGGATGTTGTAATTCCTCAAAGCCGCATTCATTGACTACTGCTTGAACAATTCGTGTTTTATGCACCCTACAGTTGTCGTGCAGAAGCAGAGTGTTCTGAGCATAATTGTGGGGTCTTTTTTCGCGTATAGCCGTTTACAAGTTCTTAAATATGTCTTTGTAGACATTCCCCATTATTGTAGTCCCTTTTCGCATATAATTAAAAGAATACTCTCCGCGTCCCAGAAAACTATGGCATCACTTTCCCCGCATTGTCTTCGCCTTCTTGGGTGGAGAAGAGCCTTATGAATCCATTGCATGAACTCTTGTTTCGTGGGAAGTTCAAAATAGTGTACCCAGGTCTCATCCCCGGTTATAATTCTGTAGACAAAGTCTTCATCTTGCGATAAAACAGTCAAATTCTCCTCGCAAATTTGTCGTCTACACAGTTTTTATTCGGAACTGAGCACTCTGGGAATCCATCGCGCCCACACTTTGCTCATTCCCAAATCTTCGTGTAGAATTTTAAAAACACTCTTTCAATTATGTTGAGATCATTTATAGGAATTAACAAACCCGTTCTAAATAATGTAGAAGTTTCCAAATATGACATAAATATCATATTGTTCTTTAGTTGTTTTGGAAAAACGTTTGCGTACTAAATGTAATTAGCAATTCATTATTTAAAAAAATTAAAGCGTTGACTAGATTCATATATGTATAATGAAGTTAGCTAATGTCAAATAATCTGGTTCATTCACAAGTATTATTTTGTAAAGATTGTTAATAATACCGACGTAGGTTCTGAATTGACAAATTCATAAAGATTATCTTTTTATGCATAGCAACCTTCATGACTGTATTTCTCTGAATAGGCCACATAATTTGTTTGGCATTTGGTCTTTTCTTGCTAAAATTGTAAGAAAATACATACATTTTAACAGATTATGATCCAAGAACAATTAGATTATTTTAGCACTATCATTATTCTAAGCACAGAATATTCCAAGAAGATTTGTCGCACGGACTTTTACGTATTTTCCTGTTTGTTCACCATAAATATATATCATTCTTCCCAGCTCGTGTCGTATGTACTCGTAAGAGTATCGTGTTCATTAGAGCCCTTGAGTTGCAGCGTACACCGCCCAGGAATAACAAAGTCAAGTGGCGAAGGTGCAGTTGTTGGGGTATTAGAGAGAATTCCGTAAGTAGCGTTTTCCGGCGCTGTGTGTGGGTGAAACAAAACAGCATCGCGGCGGCCATCGCGACCCCTGCATCATGTTGTCATGGTTACCACCCCCAAACAACAGGGGGCAGGGAACTCAACTGATTTAGAAAGAGAACAAATCTTACAAAACGAATTTAGTCAACTGCGGGAGAAAATGCTTTAGTTGATGTCTATTTTAATGACGATTTAGGTTTAAAAGTTTTCTTTTACCCCGAGCCGGTTTCACATTTCTTAAAAGTATTTTAAATGAAAGTATATGCAATATTTTTCAAAGTAATATAAAAATAATAATAGTTTATTGTTGTTTTCGTAAAAAATTAAATAAAAAGATTGGCGCCAGCAATAGTCATGAAAATCAACCCCCCACTCCTGTGCACATACAATACATCATTCTTGGCGAATAGGAAAACAGTTTATGTTATTTATATAAATAAAAGTAGGCGTTAGTTTGTCACAAGTTAAACTGTATGTGCTCTGACGTCACATTCTGTTTAAGATCAAGTGACATTTTCAACATATTACTCAAATTTCAATCATTAATTATAAAATATCTCATGGATATTTTGTGTTATTTTTAAATGAGAGGCTCTTTAAAGAACAATATCTTTTAAAATTTAGTACTTAGAAGTTATATAAAAATTCTTGCAACAGCCCTATTGAATGGATTTTAGCAAAAATAATTTTAGTCCAGTTTACCTTCCGTAACCATTGGTAAGGGAACGTATTGTCTTTACTCAAAAAATTCGGTGCTGAGTTTTTGATGAATAAGCACGTTTTTGAGTTCCTGGAATAAGATTTTACCAGTTGTACAATGATGTCTGTATGTGTGTATGTATATATGCCTGTATGTACATACGCAAGTGTGTCTGTGTGTGTGTATGTGTGTGTGTGTGTGTGTGTGTGTGTGTGACAATTTTTTCGGATCAGATAACTCCAATACCACAATTCAATTATAATTCCTTCGTATTCCTTTTCTTTCCATCCATGTGAAGAGATGATTTGATTTTGGTTATAACTGGTCAACCGAAAGTACCCTCATTTTAAGATTTTAATAGTTTTTCTTGAAAAAACGCTGTTAAATATCCTTTTTCCATATTTAATGTTATAAATATTAAAGAATATTTAATTCCCTATACGATTTCATTACATTTTATACTTCATATTTAATGGATATAGCGTTAAAAAATTATAAAGAAATTAAATATGATAAAGCAGCTAGTTATGCTATAACCATGGAAACAGCTACAATACTAAGAAAATGCTGTTTGACAGATGTCAGTGTCAAGTGCAATTGACATAGTATGTTTGTGTTATAATTTTACTGGAAATATAGAAACTTAATGTATGGAATTTGTACAAAATACATGGAACTGATGGAAGGTAATGTGCTGGCCACATCAGATTTTTTGAATATGGGGTAATCAAAGAAAAAACTTTCTAGCTTCCTTACTGTTAAAGTTATGTTACTTAGAATCCATGTATCAACATTAGAAAAATTTTACTGAGTATTAAACAAGAGAAAAATAAACATTAGAATAGAACGTTTTTGTAGAAACGCTCAAAGTTTAAAATGTTATAACTTGTGACTAAGATACTTATTGCGACAAACAGTTTTACCAAACTAACATCCTTGAAACTTGATGTTTATGTATGTAACTCATATTTACAATATTAATATAACAAAAGTTATTCAATGTCTTAGGTCACTGCATTTCAGAGTTATAAAAATATAAATATAAAAATTAGTTCTGTACGTTATTCCCGTCTTTCTAAATATGTAAAAACTTAAATGAAAATAAGATAATTGACCTTTTTTGACAATATTTTAAGCCAATTGAATCGTCGCCTACAAATCAAACTATTCATATGCGCTTGGTCCTGTGAGTATTTCCCGTTGTACGGTGTAATCCTTGCATGATTAAGACCATAAATCTGCCGCGGATTATCTACTATCAAGATTGCCATGGCCGCTGGCTAGGCATCGCAGAGTGCTTTGTAAACAACTCACTGCCGTTACCGTGTTCATGTTCATGTTCACCACCCTGATGAAACAGATGAATGATTTACAGGCCAACTGATATTGATTAGATTGTTGTAAGGTAGCGACCATAAACATCACATTAACTAGATAAAATTGTAAATTAATTTCACTTTTATACGCACCATAAATGATAATATGACATATGACATTATTGAGTATTAGATAAAAAAGGAAAACATTGACGCTACAACAGTTTTAAAATAATCCTTCATATCAATAATCATCTTCATTCCCTTAAACCACGGAAATGTAGGACCTTGGCTGCCTCTGATTCAGTGCTGTTGGTGTGTGCCGGCAGTTCGTGAGAGAGTGCAGAAGGATACCGCCGTAGCTGGATGTTTATGTACAGTAAGGTTTGCCACTGTTTGCCGTAATCGCGATTGTCGATGAGTGTTGGTGTGTGCTAACACGGTCTCGTTTCCGTTACGAAATCGTGATTGTTGATGAGTGTTGTCGAGTGACACTGTTACCGTGTTTTGTTTCACTTTGGTGTGTGCCATTGTTGATCGTTCGTGCCACGGTCCCGTAACTTTGGTGTGTGCCATTGTTTATTTATTTATTTATTTATTTATTAATATTAAGGAAACAAACAGTATAAATAATACAAATTTACACAAAATATTGTACAATATTATGATTCAATCATTAAATCTAATTAACTAAGTTTATTAACAATTTAGCGCATTTTTGAATTTATTTATAGACAAAGAAAAAATATCTATGTGCTGGTAATCTTTGTTATATTCTTCCATAATTCTGTTTAAAGGATTATTTTTATAATTATTTGTATTAGATTTTGGTATGTAGAACAAACTTTTATTCCTTGTGTTGGATTGTGAAACGTGAAAATTTAATAAATTAATAATATTGAAATTATCCAAAAGATTATTAAGGACTTTATACAACAAGAGCATATCAGCAATAGTTCTTCTCTTTTCTAATGTTTGAAGATTTAATTCATTTAAGATTTCGAAATAATTTACTTTATCAAAAGGGAATTTATATTTTAACATATTTATGAACCTTTTCTGAATTGATTCTAAATTTTTTGTTTTTATTATATGCCGGATTCCAAATTTGAGTTGCATATTCAACAATTGGTCTTATTTGAGATTTATAGAGCAATAAGAGTGATTAAATTTTAGTAAATTGCTTACAACATCTGTATATGAATCCCATTATTCTGTAAGCTTTTCCAATAACTGAATCAATTTGTTCATTGAACAGTAATTTAAAATCAAACAGAACTCCCAAATCTTTGATAATGTTTTTACGTTCTAAGGTTAGATTATGTAATGTGTAATTAAAATACGTAATATTCAATTAGCCAATTGGATGCTAGCGATTGCTACTTTCATTTGTTTTGTTATTACTATCATTTTTAATATATTTTTTCTATTTCGGTGTTCTTATGTTTCTATAAAAGCACTGTTTTTCACTGAAAACGCGACGTTTAGAAAATCTATAAACGTACTGTTTTTGGCGCCTTTTGTATTCTAGAGGTGGTAGTCATGCTTTCGTAACTGACAGATAACCTCAAAATGGTAAATTGTTTGTGTTAAAATATTATTTCTAATTGAGGATTTTTATCCTTTCTCTAGGTGATAGGACTAGAAAGAAATGAAATTTATAGCTATAGCTGTGTTAGTTAAGAAAGAATAAGAATCTGTGAAGTTAAAATTTCAACAACTAAAAAATTATGAAACAATGCGCTCAGGTTTACAAAATAATTAAAACGGTAAGTTTTATTTATTACAATTTACATTTATGGTAATGCAATTTTGAATTGAATGTATTGTTATTCCATGCAGGTTATGAAATGTATGATGCACGTTACTTGAAAATGATGACACTGTCTACTCAATTTGTGGCGGCTACTACTAGCAAACAAATATGAAAAGTTGACGTTTTAATCCATGATTTCCAGTTCCACGTTGTGGCGAACTATCGAATATATGCCATATATGTTTTGTATTAAAAAGTGTAAGAACAGCTGTTGCCGTATTCTGTGCAACTGAGCAGTGAGTGTTGACAAAATAGTGAAAAGTAATTAATAAATTGTTCATTAAAGTATTTCATTATTTGAAGAGTTTTATTTATATGTTGTTTTCTCAATAAAAAGGCTCGATGGTCCACATAACGTCCTTCAATCCCATATTCAAGTTTTATTTATGATAGTAACCAACACGAACCACCGATAACTCAAATCAGGATGGTTCATTAATAAACCTTGGAGTTCATTGTATGTATTGGTTTTACTCTTTCATAATTGTATAATGCTTCATACAATGTTTTGATGTAAACAATCAGACAAAATCACAAGATACACAAACTGTCAAAATGTGAAATTTAATTTTTTAGCGGGAAGCGCTACCAACATAACTGATAAAAAAACACCAACTCATACTTTTGACAAGGCCTTTTTTAAAAAAATCTAATTGTAAAATTATCTCAATAGAAAAAATAGTATAAAAAACATGTATCATAAGGCCTGTTGACGCACTCGTCCTTTGTAAAACTCGCCTGGCGGCTCGTTTTCCAAACTTGGACTCGTACGTTAACAGATTGCCTTATGATACTTGTGTTTTAATGTACTATTAATAATTTTAAAATTCATTACATATGATTTCATTGTAAAAAACCGAACTCTGTCTCTACTAAGCTACCTGAGCCCTTTTTGGCGTTTAAGCCACTCTTTTTAGCGACGTTATAAGAGTCCTTTACTGGATTTACCACCTCTCCTGTGTTTTGTTATCGACCGATCGATTGGCGCCCGAGAAACCCGTTTTGACGGCAAGGAGAACCACAGAGAACGTCAAGTAAAGTTGGCAGTCATAACAATACCAGTTATATTATTAAAACAATATTCAAATCTCACTCACCCTAACTCTCGCCTCGGTGAGGTTGGTCCACATCGCGATCTCCTCTCTGGTTGACATATCCGGATATCTATTCCTGGCAAAGGTGGCTTCGAGTTCTTGGAGTTGCTGTGACGTAAAATGCGTCCTCTGACGCCGCTGACGTTTGTTCTTCTTGTCGTTTTTCGTTTCGTCATCACCTTGGGAACCATCGACTCCCACCACGGATTCTGTCTTCACGGGGTCTGGACCTCGGGGCACTGGAACAGGGGATGCTGATGTACAAATCAGAGGGGTGTGGACGAAAGAATGAGATAGAGGAGGAACACTTGATAATAATCATAATTTTAAACGGTGTATACGATTTTGTAAAAAGAAATAAGTCAATTAAAACTTTTGTAGAACTGGTTGATTATTATATCAAATATTCCTGCGTATGTATATTCTTTCAAATTAAATTATTATACTTATAACCCGTAAAGGCGGACTGAGTGAGCAGATTTTGTAACAAATAACATAAACAATACGAATATTATGCAATAAACAAAAACATATAAAGGCCTTATCACACTAACAGTGGTAGGTGTTTTGTATTTATACGAAATAACGTTTAATCAAATTGTCATTGGAAACTAAATATCACAATTAACTTGTTTTCATTTTTCCAGTTTAGTTTTTTCGATTTGATGCAGCAAAATGTCATATAAGCTAGATATTCGTAAAGGAATTTACAATCTTGTTGGGCGAATGCCTAAGTGTGATATTGTTGCAGTTTATCGCGAGCACAATATCTCTGTGGCAACAATTTATCGGACAATAAAAGATTGTAAAGAAGGTATACCATGTGTTAATTTGCCCAAAAGTGGTAGACCAAAATTTTGAGCCACATAAGAGAACATAGATTAATTGTAGCCGTTAAAGACAAAGTTGGAGTGTCACAACGAACTGTAGCCAGAAGTTTCGATGTTTCGAAGACCACTGTTTTTAGAACACTTTCTCGAAATGACGTGTCCCAATTAGAAAGAATCCCTAGATGTTGTCGGGCGTTAAGGCCCATTCATTTTCTCAATAAACTTAGGTATTGTAATGGATGACGAGATATATTTTACTCTGTCCCATTCAGAGATAAAAGGAAACAATGGTTTTTATACTAATGACATGGAAAACACATCAGATAATGTCAAGTTCAAAGGTAAATCTAAATGAGGATAAAATTTTGGTATGGTGTGCTATTTCTGAAGCCAGATATATCTCAGCCGTACATTGGTTGTGTTCGAGGAGAAGCCTTAACTGCACAACTTTATATTCAAATATGCCTCTCTAAATTGCTTCAATTTTTAAATACACATCACGCCAATGATATAATGTTTTGGCCTGATCTAGCTTCATGCTATTACGCCAGAATAACTAGAGACTGGTATAACAAAATGTAGACTTTGTTCCGAAATTGGACAATCCTCCTAATGTACCTCAAACTTGACCAATAGAAGAATTTTGGTCAATATTGACCAGAAAAGTGTATGACAAGGGATGGGAAGCTGCAAATGAAGAACAATTACGACGTCGCATTTACCAAAAGATTCGAGAAATCGATCCAGATATTGTCCAAAGGATGATGGGGCAAGTCAGAAGAAAATTAAGGGCCATTGAAAATAATGGTCCATTATCAATAATTTAAAGGTTAATTATTAATTGTTACACTTATTGTTAATTGTTGTAATAATTAGTTTAAAAAGTAAAAGAGTTTTAAAATAGTTAACAATATCTAAAAAATTTCTCAAAACTTTAGGACCATACGTTAGTCACGCGTTAGCCATGAATTCGGTTCATATCGCTGACTTACTTCAGTGTGATAGCTACAAGGAAGTTAACGATCCTGTGGTCAGATGAAATGGAATCAGTTTCATTTCCTCTGAATATTTATCGCTGACTTTTCTATTGAGCACGCGCTATTGTCTCTGAAGGAATGTAACTTTACGGAATAAAATATAGGTAACTGCGCAAACGTCAGAAATTGGCGAACTTCAAGATCGAAATTAAAAATTTGCTCCACAAAATTGCATTATTTTTCTATCGTTTTGATATATTTTACTAGGAATAATTTATGTCAAACAAATTTGAAATGTGTTGTCATATACAAGAAACTATATCATCTCAGATAAAATTGTCTTCGATTGGTAAACTGTCCATACCGTTCTTAATACTTAATATACTACATTTTAATACTACAGATATATTTATTTAAATGTCCTGTTGTTCAAATTGTGATTCATGTTGCAATTTTACAGTTTGTTTGTATTTTTATTTATCCAGATGTGATTTAGTAGAAAATCAAAAATGCCAAAAATCCATTGTAATGAATAGATGGTAAAATTATAATGCATAGAAGTACGATGCGGTAAATCCGTTGATCCATATGAAACTAAAACTGGCCGAAATCAAATCCATCATTTGAAAAACGAATTAACCGTGCAGCAAATGCTCTTCAATTTTAATTACAAAATATCCATGATGGCGCTGTAAACCCTTCATACGTGGTGTCAACGCTTCGCTTCACATTTGACGTTCGGCGCTTAAAACATGCACCGGCAATTTCCATAAATTACACTGTGGACGCCGCGGTGCTCTGCGTATTGCACACTGCACTCTGTGTGTAGTGTTGGTAAATTGGCGTGATGCATTATTTACAATAAATTATGACGGTGGCGGATTGGTCATTTATCGCCATTGTAGCATTTGCAAGAGATTAGCCCGCCTGGTGTAAAATCCCTGGGTGCGTCCTATCAACACACGCGGACCCGGTAATTATGCAATGGATCTCCACGCCACTGCCAGCGCCAGCCATCATATAAATGATGTTTGTTCTATCTCACACACTCTACAATCAAATGAATTGATGGACAACCAACTATACACAACATAACTCATTATAAACAATTATTTGACATGCCATTCGATTCACTTTTATTTACAAAAGGTTATTCTGGTTTTGTTGAGTCACCAAGATACATTTAATTCTTATACGAGCTAAGACACTTAATTCATATACAGTATGTTTAAAATTTTATTTAAAATGTCCCAAACACTTTTCCACTCTTTTCTTCCTTGTTAAAAGCTACCAACCAATCTTCTTTTGACACTGATTACTTTCAAAATAATCAAGTGAAGCATGACAAGGCGAGAGTACTCTCGCATCTCGTCTCGTCTCGTTATGCGAGACGAGAAACGAGAGCGAGATTTCAGTTTAAAATTCGAGGCGAGATCGATATAACAACTGTGTCCAGCTTTTCTTAACCTGTAGTCCGCGAATCCGAATGGGTCCGTGAGACACCTTTAAGGAGTCCGTAACTGCACCGAGAAATAATATACCCAGAGTACCATTCAGGTAGCTGATTATCCTGCTCTAGACAAGAAGACATTGAAAATACTGATCCCAATATTGTAACTAGATATTTGTATGCATCAAGGTTCTAACTATTTTTTTATGAACTACTCGCATTCTATAATTATTTTATTCTTACTATAGCTCGTGCCAAATAGAAATGACCTACGCGAAATAGCAATTTACGTTATAAGTCCAGTAAATAAGTTTTTACGGTTAGAATAAGATGTTTCCGCATGAGGCGATGAAGAAGCCGAATTAGGAATTTCAGAATGAGTACCGTGAAAATAATTTAACGGGCGTATGAAGAAAATTACTATTTCGGTCAGGTCATTTCTATTTGGCACGAGCTATAGTAATGCACGACGAAGCGATAGTACTTTCGTATTTCCTCTCATCTTGTTGGATTATGCGAGACGAGAACGAGAGCGAGATTGCAGTTTAAAATTCGAAGCGAGATCGATATAACAATTCTCGCGTGAATCTCGCAATAAAAAGTATTTGTAACTTTATAGCTTTGATTAATAAATTAAATGAAAAATGCACCGTAAAAGAAGTGAAGTCAACGCTAATTTGTGCATATAACACGTGAATGTGAATTCACTATATTTTTCTAGTCTATCTAGAGTCGATTGATATCGGTCCCAGAGCGAGGAAAAGCAAAATAAAGACAAAATTCTAATTCATCCCAGTTAAAACCACGATTAATAAAATTCTTGCCTCCCTGAAAAGTAAAGGATGTTATATTAAGCGTCGATGGGTGCCAACACGGAGCGAAGCGGAGTGATTGATTCCCAGCGGGTTGCCAGTGTAGCGATTTTTTATGGCTAAATCTTACTTATATAATGACATATATTTAATGATACTTAAAATATTTTTTCAATGTTTAGTTTTACTGATGGCAAAATGTATTAACAGATATTCGTATTGAAATAGTACACAGAACATAATTTGGTGATAAATTAGTTATTTTAGAGGTAAATTAAATTATTTAGTACCATCACATTTTCTGGTGTTCGTAACGGATATACATTATCTTCGTATTGAAATAATTTGGTGACCAGAATTTAGTGTTCCGTCTCTTTATTATAGTTATAGTTCTACGACTAAAAATACACCGCAAACTTGTCCATTAAACTGTTACTTAAATATGTAGTGCGCAAGCGCTCATTTTTACAGCGAAAGTTTCGCGAGATTCTCGCGTGAGAACGAGATGAGACTCAAAAAAATGTGCGAGAACGAGAGCGAGATCGAGATTGCAAATCCTAAAACAAGACGAGACCGATATTTTATATTTGTCGTCTCGTATCGCCTCGCGTGCATAAAAACAATGTACCCCGCAATTTTTTCCAGCCAGTTCAAAAATAGCCAAAATTCGTGCATTGCCAAATCAAGTGATCTATTCAGCACTTACTTTAATTTTTTTTTCCAGAAACAGAAGTGTTGAATCTGTCCAATTGAGAGACGAATTATTAAGATGTAACATAATCCCTGTCTATGGATTTCCAGTGAAAACTTCAGGCAAACATTTTTCAGTGTTCCATTTAGTTATAACTGCCTTCTGTTCACTCACCTTAATTGCATTTACCAGTCCAATATACTGCATACATAACTTTTTCAAAACTTGCTGTTCTTGGTAATTGTTGATGTTTTCCTGTCTTTATGAATCTATCCTAACATTCTTAGCGTGTAAGTATGTTGAAAAAACAAATATAAGTAAGGAAATCTACTTCTAGGTGGTACACGTATCCTTGTGTAGGGGTTGCTGTTGTTTCTCTCGGGCGCCATTCTGTGAACTGTCTGTTTAGGGGTAGGTTAGAATTACGGATAGCTAGTCGGAGGTCCAGGATTAATATTTATAAAGCATTGTAATAGTAAAAAAATTAAACGTGAAGTTAAACTGTAATCGTAATCCTTGTTTTTACTGGAAGCTGAACTTGCCTTTTCACACATGATCGCATAAATAAATAAATAATTTTAAATAATTTATATTGCCATTCATGTCTATAATCACACTATTGTACAACATCTTGTTCAAATTCCGATATTACTGGTGTACCTATGTTTTGTACTGATACTGATAAGAGTTTATGTGTTTGATAGGATCCGGCAGCTGATAAAGACGTTTGCCGCAGCCGACTCATCAATCATCCAAAATGACACATTTTATGATTGGTATTTCGCCGCCTTGGCTTGCAAACGAACCGCCCAACACTTTATCGACACTATCATCATGGTGGCCGAGGACAATCAAAAAACCACACAAGATTACGAAATAGGAAACACATCAATGATTACATAAGATTATATAAAAAGAAAATATCTACCCCATAGATTTCCTTCAAATCCAGAAGTCTCGTATACAAGTATAGTAGTGAAAACTGTGTGTTTATAGACGAACAATAAAAAACTGCTAGGAATTAAAAAAAGAAATAAAGACATTATTATTTTTATTTAATAGTACACTCAACAGGCAGGTAGTGCCCAATTAAGAGTGAGAAGAGACTTTCATTTAGAATAATATAATGGAACTCCTTATATCTTTAATATTATTGTAAAATATATCAATATGTTCTTCTATATTATGATAAGATAGTATCATATTGTACAAAGGGGATTTTGCAATCGTATTCGAACGAACTGTAGCCATGTAAAATGTATTATTAAGACGAGAAGAAAATCTGGGAACCCGAAAGTTTAATTTGTTCATTAAGAAAGGGCAGTCAATAGTATTATGAACAATCTGATATAATATAATTACGGCATGCATGTTACGTCGTTGATACATGTAATTCAAGTTTAGAAATATGTTGTGGGGTACCTCTTGGTGGGTACGTTCCTTGAATCATGTACATGACTGACTTTATAAATTTTCTTTGGACTCTCTCAATGGCCTCAATCCGGTTATTATAAACTGGGATCCAGATCACAGAACAATATTCTAAATGAGGACGTGCTAGAGAAGTAAAAAGTAATTTTAGAACATTAACATTGTCCAATTTTTGAGCATTACGAATAATGAAACCTGTGCATCTAAGTGCTGTAGAAATCTTTGTTGTTATATGTTGAGTAAATGATAATAGCGGATCAAAAGTAACACCTAAATCTGTAAATAAATTTGTTCTTTGTAATTGACAATTATTAACGGAATAATCAAAAGTAACTGGAGTAACTTTTCTGTTGAATGTCATGGCATTACATTTTTCAATATTTAAATAGAGTTTGTTTTTGGCGCGCCAGGCACGTATTTTATTAATATTATGTTGGAGTAATTCGCAGTCGTTCGAGTTTGAGATTCTGTGAAATAATTTCAAGTCATCGGCTCATAGTAAGTGGTTTACGTCAATACTCCAAGTTATATCATTTATGAATACGTTAATTAGCAAGGGGCCTAAAACCGATCCCTGTGGTACACCAGATGTCTGAGGGAATTTTTCAGAGTTATAGCCATGAATGTTGACGTACTGATACCTATTTCGCAAATACGATGACATTAATATAATTAGTGGACTTGACAAACCGTATGCTTCGAGCTTTTTTACAATATAGAGTGATCAAGTTTGTCAAACGCTTTCGAGAAGTCGGTATAGATCTACTTGGCCTTTTTGCTCGATTGTTTCACAAATAAACTGCGTTTTGCACATCAGATTTGTAACCGTGGATCTGCCTTTAACACCAGCGAAACAAATTAGTTAAAAATATACAAGAGATAAGACCAATAAAAAAAAACAGATGATAGCTGGAACTCAGTGAAGAAGAAACCAAAACTTTGACCACAAGGAAAAGAAAAAAGATGTAAAAGAAAAAAACCACGACACTGTTCCGTACAAAAGTACCGGGGTTATCAATGCAGACCCTGATGAATTTGTAAGGGTACGAGGCCACACAATTGCGCCTGCAGGTGAATTTAGGAAATTTTCCCGGTGTGTGTATATATTATGATTGGGCTGTGTTTTCTGGTGTGAGAGAATCGCTTGTGAGTTAGATGTCGCAGCTATCAAGCTGTCACGGCGTAATCCATGTCGTGCCGGGCCAATTACTCCCAGTCTCTACATACAGCACCAGACACCCAGGCCAAACCCAAATCGATCACGACATCAAACAGAACAGAGAGATGCAGTAGGACTGTTATTAAAAAAATATATACGATATTTTGCATCAATAGCCATATGCGTAATTACAGATCAATATTAAAGAATATTTTATTCTCTATAAGATTTGACTGCATTTTATACTTCATATTGGGTCCCATTCTGTAATTCGGTGGTTCATTTTTAACCATTGATTAAATTTTTTAACCAATGCAGTAAGTTGACATATAATAAAAATATGGATTTTTAGTTGTCAAATCAATATCTATTGGATAAAAATTTTGACCAGTGGTTAAAAATTAACCACCGATTAAGCTAATCCTTACTTTTGGATTAGCGAATTTTACTCTAACTTTGGCAGTTTATTTATCTACTCCAAGTAACTATCTTTTTTGATAATAAAATGAAGATTAAATTTTAAATACCGGGATAGAATAGAATCCACTAATCCAAAAATGAGAATTAGCTTAAACTTTTTTGCGAATCGTTAATTTTTATTAATCTAAATACAAACCTACATATTTACTTATGCTGAAAACTGTATTGATTTGTATTTACTTTTATCTTTTTAAAACGTTACTATTATTAATTTGAAATGATTAGTTTTTTGACAGTGCTATTTATCTGTCAGTTACATACATTTGAATAACTGCATAACCAAAGAGTTTTATTTGTTTAAAGCGTAGGCTTCGGGATTTGAATTATAGATAATTTTATAAATTTATCCATAAAATATTTTTAAAAAAGTATTAAGTAATGCAAATCTGTGGAAAATTTAATAATCTTTCATTTTTATAATAACATTAATCTCGAAAAAATAACATTTAAAGGTATTTTTCGAAGAAAAACTACTTTGAGCTTCAAGACTGCCATTTCCGGTTATCTGATTTACACCAAAATCTAATGGGCTCTTTCCATAATAGAAAAAGGTCGAAATACAAGATTTAAAATTTTTCTGATTGATAGTATTTGAGTTAGAGTGGAGGATACATACACACACACACACACACATATATATATATATATATATATATATATATATATATATATATATATATATATATATATATATATATATATATACACACATACATACATATACACACATACATACATATACACATGCCTACATATACACACATACACACATATACACATACACACATATACACATACACGCATATCATCGTGAAAATGTTAAAATTGGATTCTAGGAACCTTAAAACGTGGAGGTAAAAATTATACAGAAATTAAATTTAATAAATTAGGCAGCTATGCTATAACTTTGCAAACAGCTGCTATATTAAGAAAATTCATTCTGATTGAAAGATGTCAGTGTGAAGTGTGAAGCGCATTTAACATATATATATATATATATATATATATATATATATATATATATATATATATATATATATATATATATATATATATATGATCTGTTGCTTGAAACTTTCTGTATGGAATTTGTATAAAATACATACAATTGCCTTGCCAGAAGGCAATCTACAAGAAATAAAATCTTTTGCAAGGAACTTTCTGTATGAAATTTGTACAAAATACATATATAACTGACGGAAGGTAATGTGCTGGCCACATCATATTTTTTTATGAAATCCTCGATATCTCTGTTAGAAGGCTTTATAGCGCCAATGGTTATTGCAATTTTTCCTCGTTTTGGTATCTATAATTTATACTCCGAAAATTCTCACATTTGGTAAGAGATGTTGGAATAAAGATATTTAATGTAAACAGGTCCTCCATATCAGATAAATTGAAACATAATTTCCGTAAAATGATGTTGAGAAAGTTGCCAATTGAAAACGAAATAAATAAAGACCACCTAAAAATAATCAAAACAAAATAAATTCCAGTTTTAATCTCCTGTAAACCAGGGACTTTATTTCTAAAGCAAATAAAAGAAACATTCAACTTCTAATATTTTACAACAAAAATCATCTAAATCCCGTTAATCCAGAAGATTTAAAAAATAAAACGCCGCGTCTTCTGAGTTCCTCTGCCACACACATTGTGCCATGTTGTGACACAATGTCTCTCTCGGAGAAATACTCGACGACACGTGCGATTGCAAATCAACCCAATGAAACAGGAATAAAAATATAATTTCTATTTCTGAAGAGAGTGAGTGGGCTATTATTTCAGCGTTTTATTTATACAGCAGTAAATTCGTATGAATGGATCAAGTGCGAGAGTATATTTTGATTTGCGGTGACTTAGAACTCGGATTAAAATAATGTACGACGAGGGAAAACATTTCAAAGAGAAATATTTGCACAAGTATTCCATATAGAATATTTCGCAATATTAGATTATATTGCCTTCTTTTAGTCCAGCATTCTTTAACCTGTAGTCCACGGATACGAAGGAGTCCGTGGTCCGTGAGACATCTTTAAGGAGTCCGCAACTACACCAAGAAATTATATATCCAGAGTACCACTCAGGTTGCTATCATTTTGCTTTAGCGAAGAAGACATTGAAAATACTGTCCCAGAGCGAGGAAATGCAAAAGACAAAATCTTAATTCAACCCAGTTAAAACTACGGTTAATAAAATTCTTGCCGTCTGTGGAAAGTAAAGGATGTTATATTAAGCGTCGATGGGAGTCAACACGGAGCGAAGCTGGGTGATTGATTGCCGGCGGGTTCCCAGTGTAGCGTTTTTACCTTCCGCCACCTTCAGGTAAAGAAGGTATTGTCTTTGTTAAAAAAATTCGATGCTTTTAATCAATAAGCACGTTTTAGGATCCCTAGTATACGATTTTACTATTTTTACGATGATGTATGTATGTGCATGTGTCTCTAATACTATAATTTCAAAAATTATATTTTTTTGATATTCTTCTTCGTTACATCCATGTAAAGAACTGATTAGATTTTGGTTACAATTGGTCAACCGGAAGTAACAGTTTTTCTTGAAAAAACTATGTTAAAAATCATTTTTTCACATTGACTTATTATTATTAAAGAATATTTTATTCTCTATACGATTAGACTGCATTTTATACTTAATATTAAATGGATATAGAATCAAAAAAATTTAATATATAGTTGTGAGACAGCTTGTATATATATATATATATATATATATATATATATATATATATATATATATATATATATATATATATATACGGTGTTTCAAAACATGTGTCGGAAAATAAAGGGTGGGATTGGTTGGCTAATTATAAGAAAAAGAGTTCCTATTAACATGATTCCGCAAACGCACCATAAAAACCTCACACAACCCTAAAATCTCCGTCAATGGCACATGAAAAAAAATTGAATAAGCGCTTAGAAAGTAGCTAATATTAATGCTAAGATGTGTACAAAAGCTGAGTTTTGTATCTCAAACAATTCCTAAAATATCGTCAAAAAATAAAATTAAAATTTTTTACACCCTGTATCTCGAAAACGGTGCGTTTGCGAAACCATGTTAATGGGAACTCTTTTTTTATAATTAGCCAACCAATCCCACCCTTTATTTTCCGACACATGTTTTGAAACACCATGTATATATATATATATATATATATATATATATATATATACAGAGAATTTATTTTAAAATGCAACATATGGTTTATCACTTCCATGGTTACACACTACTGTCAAAAAATGACAGCAATGTAATATTTGTCCATTTTAAAATGCAACATTATAAATAGTATTGCAGCACAGGAGATACTTCCAGAACACATCACCAATGGTATCAATTCTTTCTACCCGCGACTAGGATATTGCCTCAGTGTGAATGGAGGTTTTCTTGAACATTTATTACATTAAAATTATGAATTTTTGTAAGCCAAAGTTTGTTAAGATAAGCTACATTAAAGTTTTGATTTTTTATTAGTAGTATGTAGACTAATTTATTAAAAATTAGTATTGAAAATACATAACTACAAATTTTTGTATGTTGCATTTTAAAATGGACAAATATTACATTGCTGTCATTTTTTGACAGTAGTGTGTAGTAACCATGGAAGTGATTGACTATATGTTGCGCGTTAAAATAAATTCCCTGTATATATATATATATATATATATATATATATATATATATATATATATATATATATATATATATATATATATAAACTAGCATAAAAAATATTCGAGAAAAGACGTCTTCAAATTGACCAATCAGAGACCTACACCTTTAACGTATGTTTGCCGTAATTTTACGTTACTAGGGTTTTATACAAATCAAATCTTCTTTAAAATGTGTGGGTGACTGTAGTTTTCGAAAATTGTGTCAAATTAAATTTGACAAGGCAAATTCTTACTATGTATTCAGCCGCTGATTACTTAGAAATGATTATAATTTTCGGAGAATGTGGACGTAACGGTAGAGAGGCAGCACGAGTCTGTTCGGAACGTTGCACTGTACGATACAAATGACGATCTCGGATGACACCCGTATATATATATATATATATATATATATATATATATATATATATATATATATATATATATATATATATATATATATATATATATAATAGAAAACGCTATTATTTTGTAAAGTTGTCGCCTCCTTGTGAAAAATTCCGTTTATACAAAATTTCATCATAGCAATGTATATAATCCTGCACTTGAGTGCATCAGCCCATCTGAAAAAAGTTCCAATCTATCCGTTGATCCTCGCACACACATTCCCTCTCGGCTCTCGCGTCCGCGACACATTTCATTATCTCACTAGAAAAATTAACTCGAACCCGGAGCTTCCATCCGTTGCATACAGCACGCTATCTTTTTCCCTCTCACTGCCCTATATGCGGGAGAAAAGGATAAATAATTGCTAGATCTTGAATGAGGCTCCACTTAGCTCGGCTTACCGCGGGAATTTTTAATCAGATCTTCAAACAAACCTGATGGAACAGAAAAAGTGGGGAATGGTGGTGAAGGAGTTTTGCAGGTTTATTTTGTATTGGAGGAGTCTAGACATTGGAAAGTAAAACAGTTTCTAAGTAGTGAATGAGTTTTGTGTTTTCAAAACGATTTTTTATTGTTTTCCAATAGTGAAAAATTGTCAGCCACCGAGACACCTACCTTGCCGGGATAGTGCTCTGCCAACTAAGCTATTGGCTGCTCTCTTCTCGCTGGCTGAACAATTTTTTGCTTTAAAGTTGTATAACTGCTGAGGATATTATTAATCGTCACATGATTAGATGTGGGGTTGCCAAGCTACCACTGCGTTTAAACATCTAATGAACGAGTCATAATTTTCTCAAGCCCTACCAGACCAAATTCTAATATTAACAATGAATTAACTGTTAACTCATTGTTAAAATTTTCCAATAGTGTTTGATTGTGTTTAAGGATTAAGCGTTTCTTAACCTTTTAAAAATTAAACCTTCAAAAATACTAGTAAAGTGTGGAAATAGAACTTTTTTAAATTAAGTTTTAAAGATGAAGAAATGAAGAGTCAAATTATTTAAAAATGTAAGTTTTATCTGTAATGTTTTACTTATTAAAACACGAGACTTATTTAACAAAAGACATGACTACTGGAAGAATTAGTGATAAACGCGAGACGAGACGAGAAATATAAAATATCGATCTCGTTTCGTTTTAGGACCTGCAATCTCGATCTTGCCCTCGTTCTCGCACATTTCTTTAAGTCTCGTCTTGTACTCGCGCAAGAATCTCGCGAGAGTCTTACTGTAAAAATAAGCGCTTGCGCACTACGTACGTATCAGTTTAAGAGACAAGTTCACACCAATCGTATGGTATGACTAGCGAATGAAAGTTGACGTTTAAATTATTTTAGAGATGTGATTTCTTTTAAAACCCTAGAGAAGAATAGAATTTACGAAATATTTAGGTATGAAATTTTTGCATGAACCCGTTTAAATACTGGACTAGGAAAGCACAAAAATATATTACTATGTCTGGCTGAAAATAGATGGCCGACTAGGGTAATTGAATATTGAAACACGGGTGCGTTTAAAATATTTTAAACATTTTTCGTTTATGTTGATTATAACAAAATATTTTGATCTTTAAACTATTTAGTTTGGCATTTCTATGAAATAGGTTTATTTTTAATTTCCTCTAACAGTAATTCCGACTCCAGAATTTGCGGTAATAAATTTTTTAAATATATCCCTGAATCCTGTTGCTAAGGTCATTTTAAATGCCTCCTGGTACGGAGTATATATATATATATATATATATATATATATATATATATATATATATATATATATATATAAACCAGCCGAATTATTATGAGAATGGGCTCGTATGTCTTTAAATTTAAATCTGAATCAATATTTACCGCATTTTCACTATCTTTGTCCCAAATAAATTAAAAATTCCCGAAACCATTCTTTCCACCTTGTGCAAACACTGAAACATTTTGTTTGATTTTGACACCTTCTTCAGGGTGGATTGATATTCATCTAGGGTTGTTTACCCAGCAGAGTAAGGGCTGCTAGCGTCTGTAGGAAATTAATTACCGCGCGCTCAACACTTATCTTCACCGGATTTTTTGAATTATTTTTATGATCCTTTAAGCTGAACAAAGGATGCTTATAATTATGTTTTCCGCCAGGAAAACATGTCTTATAAAAATAATTCCTCATTATAATACGCGGAGAACAAAATATTTACATTATTATGTATTTTTCTCCCAGTTTTCTTTAAATACAGAGAATTTATTTTAAAATGCGGCATATGGTTCATCACTTCCATGGTTACACACTACTGTCAAAAAATGTAATATTTGTCCATTTTAAAATGCAACATTATAAATGGTATTGCAGCACAGGAGATACCTCCAGAACACATCACAAATGGTGTCAATTCTTTCTACGAGCGACTAGGATATTGCCTCAGTGTGAATGGAGGTATTTTTGAACATTTATTACAAATTATGAATTTTTGTAAGCCAAAGTTTGTTAAGATGTACTACATTAAAGTTTTGATCTCTTGTTAATAGTATGTCGGCTAATTTATTGGAAATTAGTATTGAAAATACATAACTACAATAGCTATTTGTGTATTAAGAGCGCAAAATGGGACATTGTCGATTGAGAGGTTGTTGCCGCGCGACGCAGGAGCGAGGCATTCTCTCGAAATCGACAATGTCTATTTGCGCTCGAAACACACACAAGATTTTTTCTAGAGTCGCCACAATGGGGTCCTCCGCCATAACAAAAATTTATTTTTTATTTATTTTTACTTAACGGTATTTTCCATTCTTCTTGAGCTATTGCTTCAATCTAATCTAAGCATTTTATACTTTCGTTTTTGTAAATGAATGCCCTATTTTATTTTCGCAGCAGTGCAGCATTTTGTTTGGTTATATAAGTGGGTAATGTGTAACTACAGTGTCATTAATTCCTGACTAAACGTTTCCATTATGAATGTAGCCAAGTAACATTTCTCAACATGGTATAGTTAGAAATTTGAGGAGCGAGCGTTTTATCTACTTTGTCGCTCTAGAGCGGCAAAGTGACATTTTGCGTTGACAAAAGAGAGCGCAAATGGCTACTTTGTATATAGACTGTAGAAAAATATTTGTATGTTGCATTTTAAAATGGACAAATATTACATTGCCGTCATTTTTGACAGTAGTGTGTAGTAACCATGGAAGTGATTGATCATATGTTGCACGTTAAAATAAATTCCCTGTATAGTAGCTTCACCTAAGAATAATATTGCACAATAATAATTCTTTTAAACTACTTTTTTCTGCATCATGAAATACACATGCAAACAAAACTATTATTCTAACCCTTTTCGATAGTTTTTTAATGCATTATTGACAAATCATGTAAATCACCACAAGTACAAAAATGCTAAAATAAACCTCAATGTATACGAGCTATGTTGCCAGTTCCAAATTATTTCCTGAACAGAGTTACAACGTACGTCGTCTTATGAACTAATTCTATAACCTTTGTGGCAAAAAAACTACTTCCAGTCCGCCCTTCTACAAAGTGTGTTACGAAATAAGTGTGTTTCCTTACCTTTCCTGTCACGGGTTCGTGTCCTGCCGGTGGCAGCAGAGGGGAAGGAAAGTTGTGCTCCATGGTCCATAGAGGAAACGCTGGATGCCATACTGGAGTGGGTATTGTCCCGGAAGTCGCCCGTTTCAGCCCAAACTGAAACAATATTCAGACATTGCTCGGTGTTCACACTATCATGGAAAAAATTGTCAGAAGAACACATCTCTTAGGACATCATATACTAGAGCAGAGCTGGGCAAAGTACCAAATAAAAATAGTACTAGTATTTTGAACATATTTTGGGTAAAGTACAAAGTACTTTCTAAGTACTTTAAAGTACTTTGTAAAGTACTTGTATACGTAATATAAAATTATGTAACAAATCGCTTCTAGATTGTTTTTTAAGAGTTTTATAAAAATATAATTGTATGGTAAAAATATGGAAATTTCAGATAAAATTAAATATAGAATTAAATATCAGTTTCATTCCGAGATTATGTAGATTTATTTTGTTAAAATATGTCAACACTCTTTTACTAATAAACATTTAAAGAAATATCGTTTATGTTTCCACCCTAAAATACTTAAGTATTTAATTGTAAAACGTATGTTCTTCTAAATACCAAGTAATAATAGAATAGCTATTTATTTGTGCAGTATGTAAGATAAAGTACTTTTCTTATTTACTGCACACTAGATTTTTTCTATTACCGTTTCTAAGAGGTATTTTATTTTTAATTTAACATTTAACAGTCACTATATAAAGTATCCTTGGTAATTTACACTTACGCACTTGTGTGGAAATTTACAACATTAATCAACTCAAATGAATTTGGAAATCAAAGACATTTCTAAACGATAGTAGAAAAATATATAAACTGCATTCTGTTTTGCATTTGGTAATAGAATGACGAACCTGCAAAGATCTATGGTACACAGATTTGATCTTTTATGAACGAATAATTGGTGCACAAGCATGTTCGTAGTACTCGTAGACATAAAATTATAATTTAACATATTAATTTTAAGTACTGTAAGTATTCAGAAATACTCAGAGTATTTATAAGTACTCAGACTACTTTTCATGTACTCTAAGTACTTTTCAGAGTATTGAGTACGAGTATTTAGATGAAATATCTCCAAGTACAAGTAAAAGTAACAGATTTTAAAATGTACTCGAGTACGAGTACATAATACAAAACTTGGATTTTAAACAGTACTTTCGAGAAAATGTACTCAAGTACGCCCAGCTCTGTTCTAGAGTAGACTAGGTTTCTATTTGTATACCACTTTAATTCATATATGTATTACTTAATTAATCAAGAGAAAGACAAGAATGTGGATTCATTCATAAAATCAAAGCTTAAAGATTTAGGAGAATTTCATACACTGATATCACAATTTCGACAAGATAAACAACGGTTCTATATTTACATTACATAAATTAATACAAATTGAATATGTTATTACCAAAAATGATCATGCAGTAAAAGTAAATAAATCCCTGAAGATTCACGGACATATGCGCGATAAATTCGCACCAGTGTAGGGACTGTTACTTGTCGCTGTGTAGTTTCAGTCAACGACAATGAAAAGCGAAAGTTTTGCACTCATTGCAAATATCTCGTGTTGTTTAGTAGAGCCTTAATACAAGAAGTAAAAATAAATAAAAATGATATAAAAGTAAAATTAAATGAAATATAAAATTACAATATTAATGTGACTCTTGGTATTAAACTTATTGAAAGATCCCCTGTATGGTGTTGGTTGTTGACTTCATAAACGTACATTGTAGTTTAGCGTGAAGTAGAAGATTACTATTGTAGCGTTCATAAACGTCAACATATACTTTATGTACTGAGTGCTGTTACAGCATACATGCACACACACATACACATCTGCAACTACTGAATAATTACTTCACACGTCCACACATATAAAACAACAACCATTTTCCTTCACTCAACAAACGCATTAATAAAAAGAAATACATATTCTTTAGTGAAGTAGGTACACTTGGCCATCCAGAAAAACAGAAAATATTTACTATCTCAATCAATAGTTATTTATGCATCAAAGTACTGAAGTTCCATTTTGTATCACGAATGCTGAATTTAGTTTCAGAGGCCGTAGGGCCGAGGAAAATAAACCATACAAGTGATAAAAAGGAACTTAGAGCCTATAGGTCCATATTCAATTTTATTTGATATCAAAACATTGTGAAAATGAATGGGATATTTATTTTTATAGATTATGTTAACAAATCTGTCAGTTGCTGGGAGTCAAATAAACGAGCTTATGTTTAGTGTTACGATACTCCGGACATTGAAGTTGTAATGAATACTCAAAATTATGTGTGTTATCTTTCTTCATCGAAATTATTTAATTCGTTCTTCTTGCACATATTTTTTTATCATTTTATGTACAAATTTACTATTGTACGTCGTATACCTTATTATTATAAGGTTATGATTATAAATATAAAACCTTTACTTAAAATAAATAATTCTGATACTGATAACTTAACCGCGGTGAACAAAGTTCTGGTTAAGCGTTCCGGAATGTAACCAAAACATAATTTTAGGATCGGGGTTTCATTTCGGAATGTGGTTCCTGAAAGTTTTGGTTACTTTTTCGTGACCACAACGACCACAATTTTTTTGTGATTGTTGTGGTAATTTTCTTATTTCTTATAGTACAATAAATAAAATTTTATAAAAATATAATTATTATTAATATACTGATATGTATAATATTTACGTTAGTATAAAATAGACAAACAGAGTTACGTTGTCACTTATTTCTAATGATGCGGTGGTTCCCAGCTTTACCGACACATATTAATCAAGATGTTCCGAATCACAACCACTTTTCAATAACCATAACCAGACCACGTGAACCACAAGAGAACCATAACAACAGTCGTGGTTAAGTTAAAGAATAAACTATAAGATATGACAGAATTAAATATGGGGTCTCGTGGTCGCGTGCCTGAGTGTCTGGTCGCGAATCTGGGGAAACGGGTACGATCCCGACCGACGCCAAATATTTAGAATTTTAAATGGCACAAAATTGACCCCTGTGGTGCACTCTCCTCACCAGCAATGAGTGCCCGTGAGGTGAAGCCTGGTAAACGCCCGCACGGTACAAATATGTCATCATCATTACCGACCTCTGTGTACAAAGCAGATTGGCACACCCAACAATGGGTAATACGCCGTGATGATATATTATTATTATTATTATTATTATTAAATATGAGTCATATTATATGATAATGAAATAAATTAAAAACATAAGTTATATAAAATTATAACATTCTTCTTCTTCTTGTGACGAAATGGCGCATATTTGAATTTATTCCAACAATTTTGGTTGACATTTGATATTTTAAAACCGCTAGTGAAATAAAATTCTTTAAAACACTAGCAAAATAAAATTGTTTGTAAAACAACAATTTTAATGGTATGGAATAAGAATATTAATAATGAATTAAATAAACGATAATAAGAAATAATAATAACAAGAAAGTGTGGTACTTTCCCAGTATCTCTTTCCCTATATTTATTCAATGTTCTTTAGTATCCCTTCAAAAAAAAGAAAAACAATAATTAGTCTTGTGGATTTTTTGTTCCATCCTTCACTGTCAAGCACCGGGTGCGACTGTGTGTGCTAGAACACATGTAGATGAGTAGCGCGTCACTTCTTCACTGTTCGCACTCTTTGGAACATAAATTCTCCTCATAAAAACGTCACCTTCACTCACAAATCACACTAACTTGAAAACGGGACCCATTAACACCAATTACAAGGGGAATGATTTTTTTGATGTTTCTTTCAGGCGATTAGAATCTTCAAAGATTTTAAATTTGTTTTTTATTAATCACAAACAGAAACAAATGAATTAAAAGATTCAAAAATAAAAGCATATTGAACTATATTCGGAATGTCAATTATATTGAACGTCTAAAGGCCGTTTGCATTAATGTAACTTAAATATTAAACTTGGCTTAAATTGACAATATTGCGAAATGAAATATCAAATTAATTATAATATCTATATTGCTGTCAAAATTTCAATTAGAATTTTTTTCCTGAAACCTAGCGAAAATTGTAAGCCTTGTTGTTTCAAATGGGCATAAATTCTAAATATTAAACATTATGAATAAGCAAATATTTCACATAAATTTAAAAGTCTCAAAACTTGCTGTATATTCAATAGTTATACAAGAGGTTCGAAAATAATCGTATATACAGTTGAGAGAACAAGATATGTTTTCAGGTGTGAGAAATATTCGTTTTCTGGGAATGGACTGTGTCATATTTTGAGTCAGAGCTCAACTTTTCACCCGCAGTCGTATGGGGCATCTTCAGGAGCAAGGGGGATAGTACTGTCTTAAAACAAGGTTACCCGACGTGTCAACCACGCTAGAGGCCGAGTTTAAGCAACAAGAGGGGGAGACTCAGTTTACAAGGTTAGCCGACATGTAAACCACGCTAGAGGCCAAATAAACCAAGTGACGAAAGGAAGGCCGAAAAGACAGTTATATACTAATCTAAAGATACGGTAGATGTACAAAGCTAATGAGGACCAATGGAAATCGAGTTCGTAATGGTAGATTGGGCGTGTCGTGTTCCGAGAATCACCGGTTTCCACATGTGGCTCAAGAAATAGCCATCATCCCGATTGATGTTATTCGGATGTTTCCTCTTGTTGCTTAAACTCGGCCTCTAGCGTGGTTGAGACGTCGGGTAACCTTGTTTAAGACAGTACTATCCCCCTTGCTCCTGAAGATGCCCATACAACTGCGGGCGAAACGTAGAGCTCTGACTCAAAATATAACTCAGTCCATTTCCGGAAAACGAATATTTCTCATGACTCAGACAGTGGAAGCCTACGCAATTATTTTTCAGGTGTGGATTGACTAGCAAATGAAAGTTGGCGTTTAAATTATTTTATAGATGTGGTTTCTTTTGAAACCCTAGAGAAGAATTGAATTGTACGAAATATTCAGGTATGAAATTTCGCATGAACCCATTTAAATACTGCAGTAGGAAAGCACAGAAATACATTACTATGTCTGGCTGAAAATAGATGGCCGACTAGGGTAACTGAATATTAAAACAGGGGTGTGTTTAAAATATTTAAAATATTATGTTGATTATAACAAAATATTTTGATCTTTAAACTATTTAGTTTGGCAATTCTACAAAATAGGATTATTTTTTTTTTCTTCTAAAAGTAAGTCCGACTCGAGGGTTGCTTACACTTGAGACGAACGAACTAGAATTTGCGGTATTAAATGTTTTAAATACATCCCTGAATCCTGTTGCTAAGGTCATTTTAAATGCCTCCTGGTATTGAGTACAATTCTAATCTTCTGTAACGGAATACATAAGGGTCAGTTTTCTTTCAAAGCAAATATAGGGAAATAACACATCGGGTCCGCAAACTGTACATTCAGATGATTTTCAAAGCTCAAGTTGTATATGTTAAGACTATACAACGAATGAACCAACTATATTTTTACGAAATGCCAAAAATATTACTTGTTCATTTATATCCATGGATGATATGATTACATATGATTCATTTGTTTGCGACCAAAACACCACGAATTGTGTTTCGCGAAACACAACTTAGCAACGCAAATAACCGATGTTATACAGCGTAACTAAGAAAAATTGAGCTATCTGATTTGTCTATTTTTCGATGAGTTGTATAGTCATAAATATAATCAAAAAAATTGACTCAAGCAATAAAAATATAAATATCGTAAATATGACAGATAGCACATAACTGTCACTGCTTGATTTACATTAAACGCCATTATTTATACCGCTCTGTTGAAATGAAGACATGTATGTAATAATCTTACTGTTCCTTTAACATAAATGCTATTTTTGTTTCAAATAATTTCTTGTGGAATGAAAACCGCAATTTCAAACATTATTTGACAGTGATAGATAACAATCTTGCACTGGATTTTTGTAGCATGTTTAATATAAAATTCACTACACGTGTGTGCCATATACAGGGTGTTTTTTTTTTAAACAACCACCGCTTTTTTGGGCAAACTAACAACTTTAGAGACAAATGTTTTATACCAAAAATGATCAAGAATAAGGGAATAATGTATCAATAGTAACAAACCGAATATTAAACCAGTGGTTCTCAAACGGTAGAACAAAATTATATTTTTTTAAATGGCACCCTATATAATTTTTTAGCCCTTTAAATAAAATATTATTTTCTGATTTCAACGATATAAATATAGCATAGGGTTGTACAACAATTATTTCGAGAAAAATGGTATTAAAAACTAGAAATAATGTAATAAAAAATGGCAACAGACGTATTGCATAGCCTATTGTAATATTATAACATTATTTTTAATACCATATTTATATCGTTGAAATCAGAAAAAAAATCTCTATCTAATGGGCTAAAAAATTATATATATATATATATATATATATATATATATATATATATATATATATATATATATATATATATTTAAAAAGTATAATTTTGTTCTGCCGTTTGAGAACCACTGGTCGAATTTTCGGTTTGTTATTAATAAATTAGCCACTTATTCTTGATCATTCCTTGTATATAACATTTTTTTCTAAAGTCATTAGTTGGCCCAAAAAAGCGCTGGTTGTTTTAAAGGAAACACCCTGTATATAAAAAGAAATCGCTTTAGTGAAAAATAAGATATGGTACCAAATACATTTATTTAAATATAAATATAAAAACTACAGTGTTGCTAAACTTACCGCATGTTACTACATAAAACAAATCTTCCTAAATGCACTAAAGTAAAGTTCGTTGAATAATTTTTACTATGCCAATATAATACAGTAACACTTCTAAATGATAAAAAAAATGTGCCGAAAATTTCTATTTATTATCAACGAATTAATAGAGTTAACACTTGTTTTAAAAAAAAAATGATATGAAACCAATTTCAATTATCTGCATATTCATAAAAATGTAAACTCATAAATAATGCAAATAAATGACAACAAATGAATCACGTATCCATTGATTTAACTGCATTAAATTTACACGCACAAATAATAATAAGAATCTGCATTTTTAAATCATTTTGGATTAGCTTTAAATCCCACGTTAAACACAGATAGTCAGGCCAGATCAGCGTTAAGCTTTTAATATGCTTACCGACTTAAAGACTTAAACAAGAAGATTTCACACAACAATTCCACAGGAGTGAAAAATTCTCGATTCTAAACCAAGAAGAGAGCAAGAAAACTATGGCTTATATAACAACAGCTTATCTCATGTGTTATCTAGTGTGTTTGATGTTAAACAATTGAAGACACGGGAGACAGAAAGTCTGACGGAGGTGTAAATCATGTTGTTTACTTTCGAGCGCAAATTAAATAACAATCGTTTCATTTTGTGGTAAACTAAAATTTTTAATAAATTAATTTTACGTCACATTTGCGATTTGCTAAATATACCAGGTGTTTGTTTTCCAAGGTGTACAAAGGAGATACCTGGAAAAAGCAGACTGTTGCCCCATGTTTGAACTGAAGACTTTGATTATGGTATCAGATTTATTTATATTTATACAACAATATGTTTATGAAAACAAAGCTCATTATATAATACAATAATAACATAGTTTTATAAACATTGTTTCATATTTATCCGAGATAAATATGTAATTATTTTTATCATTCAACGATGAAAAGACTAATAAATAAAAATTCTTAGAATTTATTTGTATTTAAACAGTCATATTTATGTCAAGAAAAAAGTTAAATATTAATAACATAATTCATTCTTACAATGAAGTGTTGCAAAAAATAACATATCTTTTTTCTTATGAAATTCGAATAAGTACGTTCTACAGTGTATTATTAAATATGATTTTCTGTTAAAATTTCTGTATATATTAAGCACAGTAGCAGTTTAAAAATATACTTTTTGAATTGGCGCCAAATTACACCGCCTGTGACGACAGAAAGACATTAGCCAATAACAAAACTGGAAAGATGATGAAAAAAACAAATGTATCATACATCAACGTCAATGATTGCTTTAATGACAACTGTGTGACATAAGGTCTGACTTATAGTGCAGCGTGATTTTTGGTTTTTTAGCGTAGTTCTCTTATTATAATATTATAGCGTTATATTTCATAATTTAATGCCCAGTATTATAAAATATGGATAAGTAAAGCACCAACAAAGTAAAATTAAAATTATTAATCTCTCTTATGCTTCAGGAGCGCAAATATTAGCCAGTATAAGAAACCGTAGCCTGAGTGCATCATTTTCCAGCTAAAAAATTAAATGTATTCAATAGTTCTTATTTAATTATAAAAATATTTATATTTACATCAAAATAATCTTTACAACAAAAGAGTTTTGATTTTATGTTTTTATCTTTACTTGCTACAACCATTTCATTCTTCTTTCTTTGTTTTGACGCACTACTAGAAATATTTTTCCCTATTATCAGTTCTATTTGGGCACACTGCACAAAACACTTTTTTAAAACCATGTTTGATTATTTCCAAATACAAAAATCCGTAGTAGTTGACAGCTGTCATGACTCATTGGTTAAGTCCTTCCGAACGTCATCAGGCGAAAGGGGAAGCGGAAATTCAAACATTATAATTTCAAAGACAATTTTCTCATAAATAAAAAATAATACGAAAAAAATAAAAAAGCAATTAAAGCAAAGAAAAAAAACACCTCATTGTAAAATATGATAATTGCAAAATTTTGCACTGTTGGTAAACGTGACCAAAATGTGACAGTCATACGTCATATTAATTGTTACTAAAATTATTTGCTATTTTAATCCACACTAATATGGGATACAAATATTTGATTCCATTTTCTGAATAAGATCTCATTTACGCACATTTTATATAAATAGAATTTAGTTTTGTTACTCTAATGTTCAAGCAAAAATAGTCTTTATCTTTATAGACAATATATGATGCAATAATAATAAAAAATTTAATAATTAAGAAATATCTGAATCATGACGATATACTCTGTGTTATCTAATCTATGTACCTATATCATTGTTGCATAAATTCTGTATCTGTATAAGATAACAATGAAATTACTGCAAAATTTAGCACATTTAATAAATACAAAAACGGACAGTATATAGTCCAAAAACTGAGTGTTGTAGCTACCATTTCTTAAACTCTACTGAGAGTAGGTACTAAGTATTAGTTTCTGACTTCTATCCGATTTTAATTTTTTTAAGAATTTGTTAAATTTGCTTTATTGTAAAGAAATATTATTTTACTTTGCATTAAAACACGTTTGACCTTGAAAATTTTCAAAAAATCGCCTGCGGCGCATTGTTTTACATTTTGAAACGCCCCAACACAGGGTTACTTTTAATTTTTTATTATTATCTTATGCAACAATGTGGAATATTTGCATTAAAAAATAAAACTAAGTAAGAATTAGGATAAATTATAAATTTTAACTTTAAACTGGGAATAAATATAGATACATATATTATAAACAAATCTTGGCGATAGTTGGCCCTCATAAATTCGTAAGCATCGATTTTGTTACTATACCTATGTAATAAATCATGAGAATGATCATCATTCTTCAAAAATGTATGAAATAGCTTCCTAATGAAGTGCAACCAAAATTCCATAGAAATTACATGCATAAATAAGTAATTCCGAGAGAGATGGCTTACCGGGTACCGGGTCAGATGACTCTTTTGCCAAAATCCAAAGAATTATAGAACATACCATTTAGTTCTACTATTATTCGGATTTTGGCATAAGAGTCATCTCACCCGGTACGCCATCTCTCTCGGAATTACCCTATACACTATACAGTATACATATATTTGAAATTTTGTATTTATCTGGTGACATTCATTTTTCGGGTTAAATACAAGTGGTACACTAACGGAGCAACTTTTACCTAATTTTACCGACTTCATCTCATATAATAACCAAGATCCCAATAGCGAGGGTCGAAAACAGGCATCCTTTATATATATATATATATATATATATATATATATATATATATATATATATATATATATATATATATATATATATATATATATATATACCGTGTGTCTATTTTAAAGGTGTACATAGGAGATTAACATGGGAAATCAGTTTTTTGTAATTTTCTGCTCGCCTAATTATTTTAAGCAAAAATTCGCCAAATAAAAGTTTTAGGGTATAAAATTCTACATCTAAAACTATAAACAGAATTACCTTTCCATGCTTTATAACGACAGAAATTAAATATGAAAATGTCGAAAATTACGGTAAAATATCGACAGCCATGGAATTGAACAAAAAATAAATAAATGCTTGACGTTTTATCTGTCACAACATTTGACGTTTCTGACCATTTCTGACAATTTGATTTGAACGATCCTCCTTGATTTGAACAAATATCGTTAATTATGGCAATAATAGGAATATAAAATTAATAAAGTTAAGTAAATACAGTTTTGTTTAAATAATAAGAATATATCAAAAATTCAACATTGGGTAACAAAATTATGTATGATGCTGTTATGTACTCTCAACTCATTTCCAATACATTTATCTTAGTACTACAGACGGGGTCTACCAAGGAGGATCGGGTCTGCACTTATCATTCCTAACACTCTTTCTTAGAGTAACGCATGTTCTGCTCGTCCTATATTCTGATTACGCGGCTCATATGTATTTTTTGAAGACACATTAGCAGTCTTTTAAAATTTTGTCACGAATTTAGCTCTTCATTCATATAAATGTTCATTTTTTAATCATTTCAGACAATAAAACTGGAGACAAATTCAAATTGTTATAAACGTCAAATAAGTTAACTTACGTTGTGACAGATAAAACGTCAAGCATTTATTTATTTTTTGTTCAATTTCATGGCTATCGATATTTTCAACGTAATTTTCGACATTTTCATAATTTCTGTCGTTATAAAGCATGTAAAGGTAATTCTGTTTATTGATTTAGTTGCAGAATTTTATGCCCTAAAACTTTTATTTGACACGTTTTTGTTTAAAATAATTAGGCGAGCAGGAAATTGCAAAAAACTGATTTCCCATGTTAATCTCCTATGTACACCTTTAAAACAGACACACGGTATATATATATATATATATATATATATATATATATATATATATATATATATATATATATATCATTTCTGTAAAATAGATGTTTAATATTCGAAGCATTCATTTATATTAATATTTATATATATAAATAAGAATCGTGTATGTGAAATGAATATAATGAACATAAAAAAAAGATTAAATCAATTCTCACCAACTTAACTTAGGAAATTTAATATGAAATGTCAGGTAAATAACTGTTAAATATCAGATGTATTATTATAATTATTTTTAGATGCTAATGAAAAAGTACACACATCACTCTGCAATAATAATTGTAGTGTAAAAGTATGCATTCCAGTCGAATTTATGTAATAAAACATCATCCGCTCCTCATCAATTTTGCACACATTTTGCACATGCACAATAGCTATCCTAATTTACCGTGGGCGCATGGGAATTCGACAAGTGTTTTAAGATATGACAACGTTGGCAGAGTTGCTAGATTAGCGTATTTCATAGCCCAATGCTCCTGTAATATGCACATGCACCCTCTGACGTTTTGTACAACCAGACAGTTCTGTATTGATGGATTGTTTGGAGAAGAATGGACAGCAATGCACTGGGACACTGGATAAAAGGGCTATCAATGTTAGGATTACAGTATAGGGATAGTAGGGTAAAAAGGGCATATTGTTTTCATTGACACCACAGAGAATAACATAACATATACGAAGGGTATTATGTTACACATTAGATATCGATTAGAAAATTGATACATTTTTTCATAATCAAACTGGAACCCAATTTTATGTTGACAAACTTTTGTATCTCTTTAAAACTGCTGATTTTCGGTCGATGTGTTACAAACAAGATGGTTGCAGAATAGGTAAATGTCGACAAAGAAACAGGAGGTTTAAAAAAATAAAAGTAGTGCGCGCGCAATATAACCAACGACGTATAAAGCAATAGTCGTGCGTCAATTTCTGTCCTACAAAAATATCATTGTGTTGCATAATCCTCCATATGCTTCTGATTTGGCTCCGGATAACTATGGCGCGTTCGGCTTACACGCACTGTGTACGAAAGGAGTTGGAGTGGATTTGTCACGTGACATCGGAGCGCTCTGCCGCTCTGGAATAAACAAGAATACCCGAACGAATACTCGAACAATCCGTTCATTTGACAGTTTGAGTTATAACCGTTATCTTTTAAAATAACTTAAATATTTGTAAAATACATATGTGTTTCTTTTTTAATATTATTATCCATTTTGCACACAAAATTAATGATATTTGAAGCCATGATCTGAGCTTCAGCATCAGCGAATGTCATTTGTAACAAGACAAAATTCATATTGCGCATGTCTGCTCTGGCGTTCCCTCGTTTAGAGCTGGGACTTATGGAGCGAGTTCATTTTGATCTACTCGGAAATACCCGTACTTTTCACTCTAAATTGAATACCCGAACACAAAAAGTGCATTTAGAGCGAAAAAAGCAAAAAGATTGCACCACTTTTCTCCTTTCTCAAAATAAAATTGAAGTTGAAACAGAACCGCTATTAAATGCGTAGTACCGAAAGTTTCTGCAAACAAATATAACCAAGGTAGCTACGAAAAATAGATGCATGACAAAACAAAAGTACATCCTTAGGTAGTTTTTGTTACAATTCGTTATCTGTTATCAGCAATTTTCCATGCAGTTTTAAAGTACGCACGTCGTATTGAAAATGCAGTTACAACAAGATACAATTTCCTAGCCATGATATTTTCCGATTTTAAAAGTTCGCTCTCTCCAAAACCAAGCCTCGAAAAGCTTCGGGATGCTTTTGGAAATGAAACATCTAGTATCATGCTGGTACAATGAATTTAAATTTCATCGAGTTTCTCTCAATGACGATCTACGCGAAGATCGGCCAATTTCTGCAGCCTCATAATTTAAATGATGGTCAAAAGCAACATCGTGTGGAATGGTGCATCAAAACATTTAAAAAGTACAACGAAGGTAAATCTAAAGCAGTGTATGATATTATAACAGGTGTTAATCATGGATGTATGCATTTAAACCTGAAACAAAACGACATTCAGTTCAATGGGTCTTTCCAAACAGACCCCAATCTTGTCAAAGTAAAACGAGTTTGAAGTGTTGGTACAAAAATGACTCCCAACTTTTTCTCAAAATCCTACTGTCAATATTGCATTAGAAGATAGGAAAACAGTAACTTCTAATTGGTACATAACAATTTGTTTGCCACGGGTGTTTGAAAAAGTGCGTGAAAATAGGTCTCGAAGTAAACTAGTATTGCATCAGGACAATGCATCTTCACATACTGCTGCGCAAACTAAAACCTATTTAAAAGAATCAAAGATGGAATTACTGGAGCACAAACCATACAGTCCTTGATATTTATGATTTCTTCCTATTTCCTAAATTACAGGAAATAATGTGTGGTTTACAATAGACAAGTGCAAATGAAGCGATTGAAGCTTTCGAAAACACTGTCTCTCAAGTGTCTCAAAAATAAAGGAATAATGACTTTATTGCCACACTGTGTATATAAAAATAGGATTTTTGAAAATATTGGAGAAAATAGTATTACTCGTATTTTGACTTTGAGGGTCATTATATGAGGAATTTAAGTTGTAGACATCCTTACAGAGGTTATTCTAACGTGCAGTTGGACACAAAATGTGCAGTAGGAAAAGCAAATTGTGCAGTGGGAAAATAAAATCTGTGCAGTTATTTTCATTTATTTCGAATAAACCAAAGAAAATTCTAAAAAAACAAACTAAAAATAAGAAATATGGTTTATATACAGAATGTTTCTAAACCTATCATAACTTTTAAGGGTATATAGTACTGACCAAAATGAATAAAAAAGTTTAATTAACATAGGTCCGATCTTCAATAGTTTCTGAGATAAGGCAGTGAAAAATGAGTTTTTACGGAGTTACCTCTACTATCTCGAAAACTATAAGTTACGATGTTTATTTAAAATAAAATTAAATAATTGTACTAATTTAAATGGAATATAGAAAATTTTGTTCCATCATTCTTTGTTAGTTGTTCTTCGATTTTTCGTTTTTCTCGGAAACAGTTGAAGATCGGACCTATGACGATTAAGCTTTTTTTTCTCATTTTGGTCAGTACTATAATATATACTATAAAATTTGTGACACAGGTTTAGAAACATTCTGTAGAATCACTAAAATTGTGCCAGCTTTTCCCTCAACTTTATCTACAAATTCTTCGCTAGCATCATCCTCATCAGTGGCATTGGCCTCAGCAAAAATACCATTGTACCATCTTTATTGTGTGGCTTTAGGGGTTGGCTTGAGTCTGTGCTCACGCTTATTTAACCACATCATTGTAGCTTGCCGGGGATCTCACTCTAACAGAGAAGACAAGCTATTCCGAGACACGATTTTTAAAGTATTGCTGGTACTTAAGTCTTTCCACGTCCACAGTATGCGTTTTGGCAGCCAAAATCCGCGCGAAAATTTTAGTTGCCGTAAGGGATTCCGAAGAAATAGTTAAGCAGTTAATTAACTCTGGAAGCGTTAGTTTCCGTAACTTTTCTATTTCTTCCATCCAACTTGAATTGAGTTAAACAAAGATCTTTCCCTAAAATATTATAAACCAATTCTCTGTTCCATTTAAGCCATTCGATATTGCAGAGAATAGGGAATAGTTCTGATCTCTCTGATTGGCTGAAATTGGAGGCAAGAGACAAGTTTATCTAATGTAATTTCGTCTACTTAAAATTGGCGTTGATGCGAGCGACATCTGCTGAATGGGTTAAATGGAACATAATAAACAGCGATTTATTTCCTATATGTGCAGTAGAATAACCCCTGCATCCTTAATCTTTCATTCTAATTTTAACAAAGTTGAAAAAGTATTTTAAAGTTAGTCAAACAAAGAATGGACTATCTGGTCGTTTAAAAAATTCGATGGCATTTATATCTGGCGTGTTTACGTTGTCTGTTGCCGTAGCTCGTACCGTAGCTAGTTAACCGATTGATCGGTAATGCATACGCTACGCACCTGATAGACCGATAAAATTTCCGGATTAAATAATTTCAATATGAAAATATTTACCGCACGAGCGAGCTGTTTTAATTTGCTGCCGGCGGCTGCAGCACGTACATCCAGCAGAGAGCAGTTTTTATAATTATTTTGCCGGTGTATTATCGGGGTTAGGTGTGCCAACAACTAATCAAAATAAATTTCAAAACAAATAAATTTAATTGGTTTTATTGCTTTTTAAATAATACTTTTAATCAACCGTGCTGATTTTTTGCAAGCGTAATTCAAACACAAACTAAGCTATCATTATGACGATGTTACACAACTTGCTTTTTGATTTTTTGATAAAGGGGCTTCTCCATTTTCTTAAAAATAAAACACACGTTTCTCACAAATTTGCTTCACTTTTTTGCCAACTATTTCACATCATAAATTAACAGTCTTACGTGTTATTAAATACTCGAAATCTCAGTCACACAGCATTTATTCTTACAAGACGTTCGAGTATACGATTTCTTCAGGGTAAGACAGACATCAATGTGTTGCCTATAATGGTTTTACATCTAATTACGTTCATGTTACTTCTGGAGTTTTTCAAGGATCCCATCTAGGACCACTTCTCTTTATTATTTTTATCAATGATATTAAAAATATATCAATGTGTTGCCGTTAATGCTTTTACATCTAATTACATTTATTTTACTTCTGGAGTTCCTCAAGGATCCCGTTAAGGACTACTTTTTACCTCCCGCTACCCTTGGTAAGGGAGGTATAGGGATCGTGCTAAAAATCGCATATCGAGATTTTGGTAAATGACCACGGTTTAAGATCCCTAGAATCCAATTTTAACATTTTCACGAGGATGTCTGTGTGTATGTATGTATGTATGTATGTATGTATGTATGTATGTATGTATGTATGTATGTATGTATGTATGTATGTATGTATGTATGTATGTATGTATGTATGTATGTATGTATGTATGTATGTATGTATGTATGTATGTATGTATGTATGTATGTATGTATGTATGTATGTATGTATGTATGTATGTATGTATGTATGTATGTATGTATGTATGTATGTATGTATGTATGTATGTATGTATGTATGTATGTATGTATGTATGTATGTATGTATGTATGTATGTATGTATGTATGTATGTATGTATGTATGTATGTATGTATGTATGTATGTATGTATGTATGTATGTATGTATGTATGTATGTATGTATGTATGTATGTATGTATGTATGTATGTATGTATGTATGTATGTATGTATGTATGTATGTATGTATGTATGTATGTATGTATGTATGTATGTATGTATGTATGTATGTATGTATGTATGTATGTATGTATGTATGTATGTATGTATGTATGTATGTATGTATGTATGTATGTATGTATGTATGTATGTATGTATGTATGTATGTATGTATGTATGTATGTATGTATGTATGTATGTATGTATGTATGTATGTATGTATGTATGTATGTATGTATGTATGTATGTATGTATGTATGTATGTATGTATGTATGTATGTATGTATGTATGTATGTATGTATGTATGTATGTATGTATGTATGTATGTATGTATGTATGTATGTATGTATGTATGTATGTATGTATGTATGTATGTATGTATGTATGTATGTATGTATGTATGTATGTATGTATGTATGTATGTATGTATGTATGTATGTATGTATGTATGTATGTATGTATGTATGTATGTATGTATGTATGTATGTATGTATGTATGTATGTATGTATGTATGTATGTATGTATGTATGTATGTATGTATGTATGTATGTATGTATGTATGTATGTATGTATGTATGTATGTATGTATGTATGTATGTATGTATGTATGTATGTATGTATGTATGTATGTATGTATGTATGTATGTATGTATGTATGTATGTATGTATGTATGTATGTATGTATGTATGTATGTATGTATGTATGTATGTATGTATGTATGTATGTATGTATGTATGTATGTATGTATGTATGTATGTATGTATGTATGTATGTATGTATGTATGTATGTATGTATGTATGTATGTATGTATGTATGTATGTATGTATGTATGTATGTATGTATGTATGTATGTATGTATGTATGTATGTATGTATGTATGTATGTATGTATGTATGTATGTATGTATGTATGTATGTATGTATGTATGTATGTATGTATGTATGTATGTATGTATGTATGTATGTATGTATGTATGTATGTATGTATGTATGTATGTATGTATGTATGTATGTATGTATGTATGTATGTATGTATGTATGTATGTATGTATGTATGTATGTATGTATGTATGTATGTATGTATGTATGTATGTATGTATGTATGTATGTATGTATGTATGTATGTATGTATGTATGTATGTATGTATGTATGTATGTATGTATGTATGTATGTATGTATGTATGTATGTATGTATGTATGTATGTATGTATGTATGTATGTATGTATGTATGTATGTATGTATGTATGTATGTATGTATGTATGTATGTATGTATGTATGTATGTATGTATGTATGTATGTATGTATGTATGTATGTATGTATGTATGTATGTATGTATGTATGTATGTATGTATGTATGTATGTATGTATGTATGTATGTATGTATGTATGTATGTATGTATGTATGTATGTATGTATGTATGTATGTATGTATGTATGTATGTATGTATGTATGTATGTATGTATGTATGTATGTATGTATGTATGTATGTATGTATGTATGTATGTATGTATGTATGTATGTATGTATGTATGTATGTATGTATGTATGTATGTATGTATGTATGTATGTATGTATGTATGTATGTATGTATGTATGTATGTATGTATGTATGTATGTATGTATGTATGTATGTATGTATGTATGTATGTATGTATGTATGTATGTATGTATGTATGTATGTATGTATGTATGTATGTATGTATGTATGTATGTATGTATGTATGTATGTATGTATGTATGTATGTATGTATGTATGTATGTATGTATGTATGTATGTATGTATGTATGTATGTATGTATGTATGTATGTATGTATGTATGTATGTATGTATGTATGTATGTATGTATGTATGTATGTATGTATGTATGTATGTATGTATGTATGTATGTATGTATGTATGTATGTATGTATGTATGTATGTATGTATGTATGTATGTATGTATGTATGTATGTATGTATGTATGTATGTATGTATGTATGTATGTATGTATGTATGTATGTATGTATGTATGTATGTATGTATGTATGTATGTATGTATGTATGTATGTATGTATGTATGTATGTATGTATGTATGTATGTATGTATGTATGTATGTATGTATGTATGTATGTATGTATGTATGTATGTATGTATGTATGTATGTATGTATGTATGTATGTATGTATGTATGTATGTATGTATGTATGTATGTATGTATGTATGTATGTATGTATGTATGTATGTATGTATGTATGTATGTATGTATGTATGTATGTATGTATGTATGTATGTATGTATGTATGTATGTATGTATGTATGTATGTATGTATGTATGTATGTATGTATGTATGTATGTATGTATGTATGTATGTATGTATGTATGTATGTATGTATGTATGTATGTATGTATGTATGTATGTATGTATGTATGTATGTATGTATGTATGTATGTATGTATGTATGTATGTATGTATGTATGTATGTATGTATGTATGTATGTATGTATGTATGTATGTATGTATGTATGTATGTATGTATGTATGTATGTATGTATGTATGTATGTATGTATGTATGTATGTATGTATGTATGTATGTATGTATGTATGTATGTATGTATGTATGTATGTATGTATGTATGTATGTATGTATGTATGTATGTATGTATGTATGTATGTATGTATGTATGTATGTATGTATGTATGTATGTATGTATGTATGTATGTATGTATGTATGTATGTATGTATGTATGTATGTATGTATGTATGTATGTATGTATGTATGTATGTATGTATGTATGTATGTATGTATGTATGTATGTATGTATGTATGTATGTATGTATGTATGTATGTATGTATGTATGTATGTATGTATGTATGTATGTATGTATGTATGTATGTATGTATGTATGTATGTATGTATGTATGTATGTATGTATGTATGTATGTATGTATGTATGTATGTATGTATGTATGTATGTATGTATGTATGTATGTATGTATGTATGTATGTATGTATGTATGTATGTATGTATGTATGTATGTATGTATGTATGTATGTATGTATGTATGTATGTATGTATGTATGTATGTATGTATGTATGTATGTATGTATGTATGTATGTATGTATGTATGTATGTATGTATGTATGTATGTATGTATGTATGTATGTATGTATGTATGTATGTATGTATGTATGTATGTATGTATGTATGTATGTATGTATGTATGTATGTATGTATGTATGTATGTATGTATGTATGTATGTATGTATGTATGTATGTATGTATGTATGTATGTATGTATGTATGTATGTATGTATGTATGTATGTATGTATGTATGTATGTATGTATGTATGTATGTATGTATGTATGTATGTATGTATGTATGTATGTATGTATGTATGTATGTATGTATGTATGTATGTATGTATGTATGTATGTATGTATGTATGTATGTATGTATGTATGTATGTATGTATGTATGTATGTATGTATGTATGTATGTATGTATGTATGTATGTATGTATGTATGTATGTATGTATGTATGTATGTATGTATGTATGTATGTATGTATGTATGTATGTATGTATGTATGTATGTATGTATGTATGTATGTATGTATGTATGTATGTATGTATGTATGTATGTATGTATGTATGTATGTATGTATGTATGTATGTATGTATGTATGTGTATGTATGTAATGTATGTATGTATGTATGTATGTCTGTATGTCATGAATGTAAGTCTGTATGTATGAATGTATGTATGTATGTATGTATGTATGTATGTATGTATGTATGTATGTATGTATGTATGTATGTATGTATGTATGTATGTATGTATGTATGTATGTATGTATGTATGTATGTATGTATGTATGTATGTATGTATGTATGTATGTATGTATGTATGTATGTATGTATGTATGTATGTATGTATGTATGTATGTATGTATGTATGTATGTATGTATGTATGTATGTATGTATGTATGTATGTATGTATGTATGTATGTATGTATGTATGTATGTATGTATGTATGTATGTATGTATGTATGTATGTATGTATGTATGTATGTATGTATGTATGTATGTATGTATGTATGTATGTATGTATGTATGTATGTATGTATGTATGTATGTATGTATGTATGTATGTATGTATGTATGTATGTATGTATGTATGTATGTATGTATGTATGTATGTATGTATGTATGTATGTATGTATGTATGTATGTATGTATGTATGTATGTATGTATGTATGTATGTATGTATGTATGTATGTATGTATGTATGTATGTATGTATGTATGTATGTATGTATGTATGTATGTATGTATGTATGTATGTATGTATGTATGTATGTATGTATGTATGTATGTATGTATGTATGTATGTATGTATGTATGTATGTATGTATGTATGTATGTATGTATGTATGTATGTATGTATGTATGTATGTATGTATGTATGTATGTATGTATGTATGTATGTATGTATGTATGTATGTATGTATGTATGTATGTATGTATGTATGTATGTATGTATGTATGTATGTATGTATGTATGTATGTATGTATGTATGTATGTATGTATGTATGTATGTATGTATGTATGTATGTATGTATGTATGTATGTATGTATGTATGTATGTATGTATGTATGTATGTATGTATGTATGTATGTATGTATGTATGTATGTATGTATGTATGTATGTATGTATGTATGTATGTATGTATGTATGTATGTATGTATGTATGTATGTATGTATGTATGTATGTATGTATGTATGTATGTATGTATGTATGTATGTATGTATGTATGTATGTATGTATGTATGTATGTATGTATGTATGTATGTATGTATGTATGTATGTATGTATGTATGTATGTATGTATGTATGTATGTATGTATGTATGTATGTATGTATGTATGTATGTATGTATGTATGTATGTATGTATGTATGTATGTATGTATGTATGTATGTATGTATGTATGTATGTATGTATGTATGTATGTATGTATGTATGTATGTATGTATGTATGTATGTATGTATGTATGTATGTATGTATGTATGTATGTATGTATGTATGTATGTATGTATGTATGTATGTATGTATGTATGTATGTATGTATGTATGTATGTATGTATGTATGTATGTATGTATGTATGTATGTATGTATGTATGTATGTATGTATGTATGTATGTATGTATGTATGTATGTATGTATGTATGTATGTATGTATGTATGTATGTATGTATGTATGTATGTATGTATGTATGTATGTATGTATGTATGTATGTATGTATGTATGTATGTATGTATGTATGTATGTATGTATGTATGTATGTATGTATGTATGTATGTATGTATGTATGTATGTATGTATGTATGTATGTATGTATGTATGTATGTATGTATGTATGTATGTATGTATGTATGTATGTATGTATGTATGTATGTATGTATGTATGTATGTATGTATGTATGTATGTATGTATGTATGTATGTATGTATGTATGTATGTATGTATGTATGTATGTATGTATGTATGTATGTATGTATGTATGTATGTATGTATGTATGTATGTATGTATGTATGTATGTATGTATGTATGTATGTATGTATGTATGTATGTATGTATGTATGTATGTATGTATGTATGTATGTATGTATGTATGTATGTATGTATGTATGTATGTATGTATGTATGTATGTATGTATGTATGTATGTATGTATGTATGTATGTATGTATGTATGTATGTATGTATGTATGTATGTATGTATGTATGTATGTATGTATGTATGTATGTATGTATGTATGTATGTATGTATGTATGTATGTATGTATGTATGTATGTATGTATGTATGTATGTATGTATGTATGTATGTATGTATGTATGTATGTATGTATGTATGTATGTATGTATGTATGTATGTATGTATGTATGTGTGGATCCTACACTCTAACTCAAATACTATGATTCAGAAAATTTTGAAACCTTGTAATTCGAACTTTTCCTGTAATGGAAAGAACCCATTAGATTTTGGTGAAAATCGGATAACCGGAAATGGCACTTTACAAGAAGCCCAAAATAGTTTTTCTTCGAAAAATACCTTTAAATGTTAATGTAAATGTAAATATGTAGATATGTATTTAGATTAATAAAAATTAACGATTCACAAAAATGTTTAAGCTAATCCTCAATTTTGAATTAGTGAATTCTATTCTGTCCCGGTATTTAAAATTTAATCTTCATTTTATTATAGCGCCGGTAGCTCAATGGTTAGAGCACCGCCTCATGTCATGAGTGCCCTTGGGGCTCTGGATTCGAATCCCACTAAGGCAAGGATGAGTGTGAATGTGAACCCACGCCGTAATTGGGATTTAATCCTGTTGAAGGGTTTAAAAAAGATAGTTAGATGCCTATTCTGTAACTCAGTGGTTAATTTTTAACCACTGGTTAAATTTTTTAACCAATGAAGTAACATACTTCATATAACAAAAAAAGGGATTTTTAGTTGTCAAATTAATATCTATTGGATAAAAATTTTAACCAGTGGTTAAGAATTAACCACCGAGTTACAGAATAGGGCCCTTACTTGGATTAGATTAGACTATATTTTAAGAAATAAATTGTTAAAATTAGAGTAAAATTCGCTAATCCAAAAATAAGGATTAACTTCATCTTTTTTGTGACTCGGGCGGTAAATGGCGGGAGGTATTGCGTTGGCCACAGAAAAGGCGTCGATTACGTAATTTCTCTAAATACACCTCGACATTATCTAACCTAATACATAAAACTATGGCATGGAAAACTCGGGTCAAGTTTTGTGCGTTAGGTTAGGTTATTGTTGTTATATTTAGAGAAATATACAATATAAGTACGTAAGGTGTTCAACAACGGTTCCGCGTTGGGTTTTCTATTGTTTTGTACAAATCCTCAACGTTTAACCGGAATTTTAATATTTCAATGATCCAGCATTCGAAATATTTACTATAATACACAATCAAAAGCTTTAGAAAGATCGCATACTACTTATGCTCTGTTCCATTTAAGCCATTCAGTAAATGGCACTGGCAACAGCGCAAATCTGAAGTAGCCGAAATTACATTGGGTAAACTTGTCTTTTGTCTCTAATTTCAGCCAATCAGAGAGGTCAAAACTATTCCCTATGCTCTGCAATACTGAATGGCTTAAATGGAACAAGGTATAGCAATATTCATGAAGCCATGGTGATCCATTTATTTATATTATTTTTATTTTATTAGCTCTAAACCATCCTCCTCCTAACATAATTTATCTTCGTCAATATATCATCTAATTCTACCACTATTAACTCTTCTGATGGGAAGAGTAATGTCTGAAAAACAAATAAAATTCCGTCCCGTTGGTAAACATCTCTGACACTGAAATAAATGAGTTTGGGTTTCTACAATAGGTGACATACGTTGTGGTCAACCCCATCCTATTATAAGCTGGGGACGTGTTGTTGTATAGTATAGAGAACATGACTTCGTCGCGTGGCAGATGGTCGCAAATACACTAAGAATATGCCAGAGTATAGGGGAGTAATGCACATTGGTTTGCGGGCAGATTTACCGGAAAAGGAAGTTACAGCTACAAAAAAATCTCTCGAATAGTTTAAATTTATTTCAAAAAATTAAAAATAGAAAATTTAAACACATTGAAAACAAAAGTATTAGTTAGATACGGCAGTGACAGCATTATGGTTTTGGTAAGACTATGTTATCATCATTACCGACATTTGTGTATAAAGCAGATTGGTTTTGATCACTCTGTATTAATTAATATTTCATAAAATAATCTGAAATTATGGCCGTACGGAGACTTTTTTGTATTTCTGTTCCATTCATTTCTCGTTTTAAATTGAATGTTTATTTTCATAGAAATAATTAAGGGCCACTTTTACAATCATTAGATAAACCTCGTATAACGCTATACCAGGTATAAAATTGGAAATTGTATTTTACAAACCTCGGATAAACCTCACACCAGTATTTCTTATCCCATGGAAATCGGTCGTATAAACGTCGGATAACTTTATCCCTGGTTCTTAAGGTTACCACGTAAACACAAACGATGTGTTGTTATGCATACGTTTGACAGATGTCAATAAAGTATTTCATCATCACTGTCAGAATCAAAAACATCGTTTATAGGTACGTTCTATTGGTGTCAGAAATCTTCCTACTTCTTCTAGTAGAACATCAAGGGTCGTTCTTTTGCGTCAAAAAAATCGAAATATTCCTACGAATCATTCCAACTTCAGAGTTGGAAGCGTTGGTAGGAAGATATGTAGAGTGGAGATAAATTCAAAATTTTACTAGCTGACTGTCGCGCGTACATTTCTGTCACATTTGTGAATGTTTAGAGTAGACTGTGCTCCACAAAAATATCTCCTTTACGTTTTCATTATTTAATATATTTTTATATAATTATAATCTCTGTAATATTTGCATAACAACATTTTGAAGATCCAAAATAAACATATAAAGTTATCTTTAGTTGTTAACTAACAATAACACATAACCACTGCAACTGTTCTATTGTATTTATTTTTTTACTTGACAGCACTTGACAGTTATTTGCTACTGAGCGTTCTATTGCTTTAAGAATATTCTTATTCTAGTAGGAATATTTCTGACACCGATAGAACGTACCTTATATCATCTAACATCGTGAAAAATGCAAATTAGAAGGCAGAAATAATAACAATATTGAAGAAAAATAGTCTAACAAGAAGATAATTTTATTGTATCAATACCAACCTAAAGCGATTTAACGTAATCCCTGGTATAACTATCTGATAGATAAAAATGCATTGTAAAAGACAGTCTTGTTTATCGAAGGTATAGTTGCTAGGATAAAGTTATACATCTGATAGCTATTCCATAGTTTATCCATCAATTGTAAAAGTGGCCCTAAGTGATGTTTTTACCTTCCGTCACCTTTAGGTAAGGAAGGTATTTTCTTTGGTCAAAAAATTCGGTGGTGAGTTTTTGATGAATAAGCACGTTTTAGGGTCCCTAGAATACGATTTTACTATTTTCTAATGCGATAACTCTAATACTACAATTCCAAAAATTATAATTCTTTCGTATTCCTCTTCGTTATATCCATGTGAAGAGCTGATTAGATTTTGGTTATAATTGGTCAACCGAAAGTACCCTCATTTGAAGATTTTAACAGTTTTTCTTGAAAAAACGATGTTAACTATCATTTTTTCACATTTAATGTTATTATAAATATTAAAGAATTATTTATTCTCTATATACGATTTGAATTAATTTTATACTTCATATTAAATGGACATAGAGTTAAAAAATTATAAAGAAATTAAATATCATATATATTAGTCAGCTTTGCTATAACTCTGGAAACAGCTGCTACATTAAGAAAATTCTGATTGAAAGATGTCAGTGCCAAGTTCAGTTGACAGTATGTTATAATTTTACTGGAAATATAGTTTCTTTTGTTAGAAACTTTCGGTATGGAATTTGTATAAAATACATACAACTGTCTTAAGGTAATGTACAAGAAATATAATCTTTTGCAAGGAACTTTCTGTATGGCATTTATACAAAATACATAGAACTGACGGAAGGTAATGTGCTGGCCACATCAGATTTTTTACTGTTTCCCTACTGTTTGTCACTCAAATTTGTATTCTCGAAATTAAAGTATATGGTCTCCTAAATATTCAGTGCAAATATGAAACAGAAAATATTTAACTGAGTGTACATAAAGATGAAAAATAATGTATTACTCTTCCCCTACTGTTTGTCACTCAAATTTGCATTCTGGAAATTAAAGTATATGGTCTCCTAAATATTCAGTTCAAATATGAAACAGAAAGTATTTAACCCAGTGTACATAAAATGAAAAATAATGTATTACTCTCAGGGCCGTGCGGTGATATGAAGCAAAGGAGCTATCGCTCCAGGCGCCTTTTGTGAAAAGGCATGTACCAGCTATGGGCACACACAAAAGGGGCGGGCAGACCACTCCGCTGCCACGCCAAGGTAAAAATACTATGATAAGTTAAATTGTATAATAGAAATAATAAACATAAACGCAGGTTTAAATAATTTCGAAAAGGTTGTTAATGTTAAGAACAAATACAAATGCGACTGCTCGTAATGATGGATATAAAACAACTAAACTAATATAATACATAACAACGTAAACAAATAACATATAACATAACAATAACAATGATAAATACAAATACAAAGAATAAAGTGGGCCTGTGCCGATGAAGGCGGCGCGATCGCAATTCATGGACGCGCCGCCTGCGTCGGTACAGGCATCTACTGTAATCACTAGGCAAGCAGTTAGCCCAAGTTCATCCTACATTCTTCTATTTTGATCCAAATAAATGAAAAATGAACTCATAAATATTATTCTTAAGGCGCCAAATTGAATATTATATTTCTCTTAGGACGCCAAAATTAATATTATGTGCTCCAGGCGCCAAAATACCTCCGTACGGCTCTGGATATTTTCTGCCGACAAATTGTGCTGTCAAAATAATTATTTCCACCAAATATTTTCCTAAATTTACATCTTTCTTTAATGTTATAAATTTCTTAACATCCCAAATTTATTATCCCATCTTGTAAGCAAAAGTTCCCGTCGACCGAATTTATGAATACAAGCCCAAAACACTGTCCAGCTTCTATTTTTACAAAGACATTTTTCTTGTCGGTTAATATGTTAAACAGTGGAACTATCAGTGCAGAGAATTCTAAAAATACTTTGAAAAAAGTGTTGCAACTGGCGCATTCATTCAGGGAGGAATAGATGACTTCCTAAAATGCAAAAGGAAACTTGGATTAGCGGGATTACAGTGCGTGTTAGAATAGCAAAACTGGGAATCAACTTTGAAGATGATGTTGTCTTGTCGTCATAGAGACAAGACAAGCAGGTGTATTTTATGTTGAGGAAAACATTCCAAATACAAACTAAAAGATTAACAAATTCATATTTTGAAACTGCGTTGCCTATCTTTAGATACCCGTGTGAGAATTGTGAATGAAAAATCTGATGTGGCCAACACATAACCTCTCGCCAGATATTTTACCTGGTTGTACGCATAAACAAAAAATATTTTTAAATACAAATTCATATATTCATTGTCTCACTACAAAATAATTCTCACGTATATTTGCAAAATATTTTAATATAAATTATGTACAATACATACATTTTCTTTATATTCAATATCCTAAAATTTTCTTTTTCTGCTTTCCTTTTCTTTTTCTTTATATTCGTCATTTTTTCGCAAATTCCTTTTATATAATAATTTTGACGCGTGCGAAAAAAACATGTCTTATAAAACACGTTCTTTAATATACTATTATGGCAAAAATAAATTTAAGGTTAAACAAAAAATGAAGACAGCAATATTAGGAAAAACTGTTAACTATATTTATAAATGAAATGTAACTGTTGCTATTAGTAGGTTTTGCGTGTATATGTAAGAATCAATCAGTGCAGCTTCTGTCGGCTCTGTTTTGATGGAGCGACAAGTACAAGAAAATTTGTCAAACATTAATAATTCCCCGAGTGGGTCTGAGCCTATGCTCTACAGTCGCTTACAAGTGTAATGCGGACGGATTAAGTGTGATCATTAAAATTATGCCTGCGGAATTATGGCATAAAACTTGATAGGCCATCGAAGATTAGCTGGGATCACCAGCGTCACTCTCATACACGCACAAACTTATATAGGAAACAGGAAACGAATCATTTTAATTTATTCCAAATTATAAACTATTAGAAGCCCTATTTACATTGCACGGCACTAACACTTTTTGATTTCTTTGGTTAATAGTAATACAATTACAAGAAAAAAAATGTCTAGTTACGAAAGTTAAGGCTACACTTCTCCGGTATTCGCCTTAGAGCAAATTTCACAATTCTTGGATAAATCATGAATATCTTATTCCTCAGATAAACAAAAATATATAACACCAAAATTATAACTCAAATTGTTAAATTTGTATTAACTGTCAATCCCTGATGTAATATTTTTCTAAGGTATATTTACCCATGGTTTAACCGACAGTTGTAAAATTGGCCCTTAGAGGTGTATTGAAATATTCATTCAAGGTACTAAACACACTTTCGATTTGTAAAACCAACGTAAGAACTAATGCTATTCAATGATTAAATAGCGTATATTTTAGTGCATTGAAAAAATTCAAAAAGGATAAAGCAAATATCAGGCCAAATTAACAGTTAATAAAATTCTTTACATTTTATTTATTGGAGTAAAGACGGCGAATAGGAGTCCGTATCGATGATGTCACTAAAGAAACTATAGCTACTAGATAAATTACAGCTGACTCGTCCACCATTTTGGAGTCACTTAAATCATTCAATATCAGCGTTACAGTATTATTAATCATAGAAATTATTCGTAATGACGGGATGTTCTGCTCCAAATTGTGCAAATCATTTGAGAAATGGTTTTAATTTTTACAGGTACCTACTTGTGCAATACATATATTTTTCTCTAACCTCAAAAATCTTAACGAACCGTATTTTTTCTTGTTTTATTATTTTAAATAAATATAATATGGCAAATATGGAAGTTATATTTAATTATGAAAAAAAGTTACTACATAAACTTGTGAGAAATGCACTTTATTTCATAATTTACTACTTTCGTATATGCGTTTTTTACCTCCCGCTACCCTTGGTAAGGGAGGTGTAGGGATCCTGCTAAAAATCGCATATCGAGATTTTGGTAAATGACCACGTTTTAATGTCCCTAGAATTCAATTTTAACGTTTTCACGATATATGATGTGTGTGTGTGTGTGTGTGTGTGTGTGTGTTTGTGTGTGCATGTGTGTGTGTGTGTGTGTGTGTGTGTGTGTATGTGTGGATCCTCCACTCTAACTCAAGTATTTTGGTATAAATCGGATAACCGGTTACGCAGTTATTCATATGTATGTAACTGACAGATAAATGTCACTGTCAAAGAACTAATCATTTCAAGTTAATAATAGTAACGTTTTAAAAAGAAAAACTTAAATAGAACAATACGAAAGGAATTCAATACAGTTTCCAGTTTAAGTAAATAGATATGTATTTAAATTAAAAAAATTAACGAACGCAAAAAAGTTTATGCTAATACTCATTTATGGATTAGTGAATTCTATTCTATCCCGGTATTTAATTTGGATTAGATTAGACTATATTTCAAAAAATAAACTGCCAAAATTAGAGTAAAATTCGCTAATCCAAAAATAAGGATTAGCTTAATCTTTTTTGTGACTCGAGTAAATGGCGGGAGGTATTGTGTTAGCCACACTAGTATTTTTTTTATTTTTGTACGATGTAAATCTGAATGTAAAAGAATGAATGTATCTTGTGAACACGAAATGTAATATTTTGTAAGATATTACTTGTAAGTGTAATGTTATTGCAGTATTTTTTTTTAATGATTAACCCAGAGAAAGGTGCAAGTGTGCATCGAAACATCGGTGTTGTAAGAGAATAATTGCTGTTTGGCTGAAATTTCGAGTAATTGTTAACACCTAATCGAGATATTTACCATAATTATTAATATATAAAACACCTGTTCTTCTTAGCCTTTTTTCCTTCTATACAAATTCGCCATCAAGTTATCAAGTATCAAATATCCCAAAGTATCTTGTTCAGAGTTGTAAACAAATGTAAAACCAATAACATCTTCCAGATCTCATAAATTTTGTAACCACCGCGGTCAGCCCTGCACATTCGTTCTGTGGTAACTTGATCTCTTAGTTCTACAACCACTACACTAGACACTGGTGATATGGATGAATGAGAGCGAATGTGGCAGAAACACACGTTTGACACGTCTTGGAACAGGAGATTGTAAATCATCAACCTATATGATGAAGTACGGGAAGATGCTAGGAATTAATAGAAGATATTGAGCGAGAAATCGCAGTTTGTTTGAAGAGGATTAGAAAAAGATTAGGGGATTATGCGCGATTAGCAGTTATTCTAAAAAAATTGCAAGATATTTCCTCGATTATATTCATCCTATCGAGATCTACAGATCTTAAATACAGGATTATTTTGGGTTTAATTTTAATAGTTATTTAACAAAAGTGCCGTGTGTTTGAGTGTCAGGTCGCGAATCTGGGGAACCGGGTTCGATCCCGACCGACGCCAAATATTTCCAATTTTAAGTGGCACAAAATTAACCCCTGTGGTGCACTTTCCACGCCAGCAATGAGTGCCCGTGAGGTGACGCCTGGTAAGCGTCTGTACGGTGCAAATATTTCATCATTACCGATATCTGTGTACAAAGCAGATTGGCACACACAGCAATGGGTAATAAGCCGTGATGATATATTTATTTATTTATTTAACTAAAGTGGATTAATGCAAGCGATTATTGATTGAGACATTTTAACGCGTGAGCGAATTGGTATTAAAAATAATCAGAAAATTGATGTTATTTTAGTGCCTACTTAAACAAATAACTATTCTCAAACACATACCCGATAAAAAATCTGATGTGGCTAGCACATAACCTCTCGTCAGATATTTTACCTGGCTGTACGCATAAAACGAAAAATATTTTTAAATACAAATACATATATTCATGTTTCACTACAAAATAATTCTCACATATATTTGCAAAATCTATGGGATATTTTAATATAAATTATGTACAATACATACATTTTCTTTATATTCAATATCCTAAAATTTTCTTTTTCTACTTTCCCTTTCTTTTTCTTTATATTCGTCATTTTTTCGCAAATTCCTTTCATATTCTTTTTTACGTATATTCTTTTGCGTAGTTAACTTTTTTTTATTTTCATTAACTTCGTAATGATGTACAAATATTTCTGACAGTGGCATACAAATATTTTTGACAGTGACATTTATGTGTCAATTACAAACATTTGAATTTCTTGCCTTGAAGTAGCTTGATCTGAGAAATTTAACATCAAATTATTTTATATGCATTTCTTTATCTCTAAATCTATAGAAGATATAATAATGAATTTATATTTATCGAATAAAGTATTTAACGATCTTTAATATAAGTATTTACATAAATTTTTTTCTTGTACCTACTACTTTCGGTTGTCCAATTGTTACCAAAACTTAATCATCTCTTCCCATTATTGTTAGATTGAGGAATCCGTAGTTAAAAATGTCTTAAGTCTTATAGTATTTGAGAAATCATGGATCCAACATCCACACATAAACGTGCTTATTCACTAAAATCTGGATATGCGATTTTAGCATGAATTCAATACCTCTTAACGTGCATTCACAAATGAAAATTAGGTTTATGGTTTTTGTTTAGGTTTAAGTAAGTCATTCACAAATGGAAGTTTAAATTACCTGAAAATTAGTTTTGATATGTACAGACATCTATGTAAATGCTTCAAAAACAAGATTAAAATATCGGTAGAGCAGTACTCAACAAGTCACCTGTGCGCCGTGAAACCGTCAGTCGCTTGACATTATTGGTTATATTTCAGCAATTAAATTAAGACAGACTCCATGTTCTTTTCGCATTTGTTTAAAAAGCCGAATCCTCCAAGTAATAATAAATAAAGATGGGTGTATATATCTATATCATTTCAGACTCGTTCTCATTGGTGAAGTTTGTGACATTAAACTAAATCATAAACCTAAAGTTTGGACCTTGCAATGTTTAGCTTTATGATTTGGATTTAGAAACCCTAAATTCTGAAATGCGAATGGAGTCATTACATAATATGCGGCCAAAGTAATTAAATCTAAAGTATAAACCATATATCTAAACCTAATTTTCATTTGTGAATGTACCTTTGAGAAGCATTCACAAATGAAAATTAGGTTTAGATTTATGGTTCATACTTTAGATTTAAAGACTTTGACCGCATATTATGTAATGACTCCTTTCACAATTCAGAATTTAGGGTATCTAAATCCAAATCATAAAGCTAAACATTGCAAGGTCCAAACTTAAGGTTTATGATTCAGTTTGACGTCACAAACTTCACCAATGAGAACGAGTCTGAAATGATATAGATATATACACCCATCTTTATTTAGTATCCACTTGGTGGATTCGGCTTTTTAAACAAATGCAAGAAGATCATGGAGACTGTCATAAATTAATTGCTGAAATATAACCAATAATGCCAAGCGATTGATAGTTTCACGGCGCACAGGTGTCTTGTTGAGTAGGTACTGCACTACCGATATTTTAATTTTGTTTTTGAAGCATTTACACAGATGTCTGCACATATTATAACTAATTTTCAGCTAATTTAAACTTATATTTATGAATGACTTACTGAAACCTAAACAAAAACCATAAACCTAATTTTCATTTATGAATATACCTTTAGCGAGAGGTAAAAATTGTCGCACAACATTCCTTCCACCCGGTATGTCATGCGCTGGCCAAAATTTATGACTAACCTAATTTCAATGCATTACTTGAATCCTCTCCAATGAATTTTCCAATTTTTCGCCATATGTCGCATACCACAATGTGATTGTTTGCAGATGAAAGTATTAGTAATTCTCCAGAGAAATAGGGTTCAACATAAGGGGTTAAAGGGTTGTACTGCAGTCAAGGGGTAGCTGTGTCCTTTGTGGGGTTGGTGTGAGTGTGCTCAGTCCCAAGACACCACTGTAATTACTAATTTGCACAGAGGGATCTCTGCAAAACACAAACACATATGGGGCAAGGAAGTTAATAGATACAAGGATAGAAGAAAAGGATTCGTAATAGATGTGGTTAAGGGTTTATTACTGTCCTGGGATTTTTGAATTGATGTTTTGATTCTTGTAGATTATATATTTTGTTAGCTGAGGGCTTTAAGCGCTAGTCTTTTTTGTGAATGCAACCTGTCTATTGGGTCATTGTACAATCTTAGTTTTCTGGAAGTAGTCCCAGTTTTCTGATCTCATTATATCATATTTGTATTTTCTATATTTTTAGTTATACGTATGTACATATTTTTGTATTTTGTACCTGTTCTGTTAAGGTACATTCACAAATGAAAATTAGATTTAGATTTATGGTTTATACTTTAGATTTAAAGACTTTGGCCGCATATTATGTAATGACTCCATTCCCACTTCAGAATTTAGTATCTCTTAAGGTGCATTCACAAATGAAATTTAGGTTTATGGTTTTTGTTTAGGTTTAAGCAAGTCATACATAAATATAAGTTTAAATTAACTTCAATTTAGTTACATCTATGTAAATGCTTCAAAAACAAGATTAAAATATCAGTAGAGCAGTACTCAACAGATATCCGTGCGCCGTGAAACTTTAATTTTTTTGGCATTACTGGTTATATTTCAGCAATTTAATTTTGACATTCTTCATGTTCTTCTCGCATTTAAGAACAAAGTGAATACTAAATAAAGATCGCTTCAGACTCGTTCTCATTGGCGAAGTTTGTGACGTCAAACTAAATCATAAACCTAAAGTTTGGACCTTGCAATGTTTAGCTTTATGATTTGGATTTAGAGACCCTAAATTCTAAAGTGTGAATGACATACTTAAAGCTAAACAAAAACCATAAACCTAATTTTCATTTGTGAATGTACCATTATTGGTCTTTGGCTGTTGGGCAGAAATATATACGAGGGTAGCACCGAAAGTTTCTGTAAAAAATATAACCAAGGTAGCTACGAAAAATGAATGCATGTATTGAAAATGCAGTTAACAAGAGAAAATTTCCTAGCCATGATATTTTACGATTTTAAAAGTTCGCTCTCTCCAAAACCATGCATCGAAAAGCTTCGGGATATTTTTGGAAATAAAGCACATACAATCAGGTCTGTGCCCAACTCGTTCAATGAATTTAAATTTCATCGAGGTTTCTCTCAATAACGATTTACGCGAAGATCGGGCAATTTCTGCAGTTACGGATGAAAACATAGCTGCTATTCTTATAATGATTAAAAATGACAACCGTGTCAATTACACGGGCTACTTTGGGCATTGGAATGACCGCTATAAAGAAAATTTTGCTCAATCATCTAAAAGGCAGGAAAGTTTATTACCGTTGGATATCTCATAATTCAAATGATGGTCAAAAGCAACATCATGAGAAATGGTACATTAAAACATTTAAAAAGTACAACTAAGGTAAATCTAAGGCAGTGTACGATATTATAACAGGTGATAAATCATGGATGTATGCCTTTAAACTTGAAACGAAACGACAATCAGCTCAATGGGTCTTTCCAACACACCGATCCTGTCAAAGTAAAACGAGTTCGAAGTGTTGGTACAAAAAATGATTGTCTCCTTTTTCTCAAAAACCGGTCCTACTGTCAATATTGCATTAGAAGATAGGAAAACAGTAACTTCTAATTGGTACATAACAATTTGTTTGCCACGGGCGTTAGAAAAAGTGCATAAAAATAGGCCTCGAAGTAAACTAGTATTGCATCAGGACAATACATCCTCACATGCTGTTGCGCAAACTAAAGCCTATTTAAAATAATCAAAGGTGGAATTACTGAAGTACCCACCTTACATTTATTCCTAAATTACAGGAAATAATGTGTGGTTTCCGAAATACAAGTGCAAATGAAGCGGTTGAAGCCTTCGAAAACACGGTCTAACAAGTGTCTCAAGAAGAATGGATTTCTTGTTTTAACAATTGGTTTTATGGAATGCATAAATGTGTTGTGTTAAAAGAAGAGTATTTCGAAAAACTATAAAAAAATAATTTCTGGAAAATTTTGTTTTCTATCGATAGTTTGCAGAAACTTTCCGTCCTACCATTGTATAATAAATAAATAAATAAATAAATAAATAAATAAATAAATAAATAAATAAATAAATAAATAAATAAAATAAATATATCATCACCGCATATTACCCATTGCTGGGTGTGCCAATCTGCTTTGTTCGCAGATATCGGTAATGATGATGACATATTTGTACCGTAAATAAAAATAAATAAATAAATTTGTAAATAAATAAATATAGTAGGTTTGTAAAATTTTGTTTGATTCGTAATTGGTTTTACCTGTTTCAACTACATCATGCATTTTTACCTTCCGTCACCTTTAGGTAAGGAAGGTATTGTCTTTGGTCAAAAAATTCGGTGGTGAGTTTTTGACGAATAAGCACGTTTTAGGGTCCCTAGAATACGATTTTACTATTTTTACGATGATGTCTGTATGTGTGTGTGTGTGTGTGTGTGTGTGTGTGTGTATGTATGTGTGTGTGTGTGTGTCTGTGTGTGACAAAATTTTCTAATGCGATAACTCTAATACCACAATTCCAAAAATTATAATTCTTTCGTATTCCTCTTCGTTACATCCATGTGAAGAGCTGATTAGATTTTGGTTATAATTAGTCAACCGGAAGTGCTCTCATTTGAAAATTTTAACAGTTTTTCTTGAAAAAACAATGTTAAATATCATTTTTTCACATTTAATATTATTATAAATATTAAAGAATTATTTATTCTCTATACGATTTGAATGCATTTTATACTTCATATTAAATGGATATAGAGTTAAAAAATTATAAAGAAATTAAATATCATATATATATATTAGTCAGCTTTGCTATAACTCTGGAAACAGCTGCGATACATTAAGAAAATTCTGATTGAAAGGTGTCAGTGTCAAGTGCAGTTGACAGTATGTTTATGTTATAATTTTCCTGGAAATATAGGATCTTTTGTTAGAAACTTTCTGTATGGAATTTGTATAAAATACATACAACTGCCTTAAGGTAATGTACAAGAAATATAATCTTTTGCAAGGAACTTTCTGTATGACATTTATACAAAATACATAGAACTGACGGAAGGTAATGTGCTGGCCACATCAGATTTTTTGATGTGGTTAACATTATCTAAAAATTCATTTCTAAAATGTGTCTTGGTTTATTTTCCACAATGAAAACTTTTGTGGTAGTGGTGTAGTTGGGCACTGCAGTGTGATTGTGTTTGGATAATGCAGATGCTTGCGAGAAGACTCGGCACAGCTACAGCTCGGGTGATTCATTAACTCTTGGCCGGCTTATCGGTAAGTCCTCGGATCAACCGGGTATCGAGCTAATGGCTGCTTAATCCGAATTACCCAGCGGTCTAACCCACACCTGTATTACTTTCATATTTGTTCCACACCGACGAGAATACTATTATTAAAAGCAAAAGTAACCATAATTAAGTTTTGTTAAACTTGAGATATCATCAGCAAAGTTTATAAATTTAAATTTTCGATACTCTGGCTTGGATAACGGCTAGGCAAACACTAGGCAATCTTAGTATTATTAGAAATGATATCAAAATGTTTTGTAAATTCTCCCAAAGCTGAATAACCGAGTGAATAACATTGGTTGATGTGGTTTGGATAACTTGCTGTTTACCTCCCGCTACCCTTGGTAAGGGAGGTATAGGGATCGTGCTAAAAATCGCATATCGATATTTTGGTAAATGACCATGTTTTAAGGTCCCTACAATCCAATTTTAACATTTTCACGATGATGTGTATGTATGTGTGTATTTGTAGGGTAATCCCTTTAATTCCAATAACAGAATCATCTTATCAAATCCGAGCCATCTTTAAAATTAAATCTTACTTTTCGTAACTTTGAATCAATATTTCAACCCCCAAAAGGTTATCAATTATGTGTAATAAACATTTATTTATTTTCATTTATAAGCTGTAACTCTAATTAAGAGATGTACCTACCTATAACATTCGTTCTAAAAAAAAGTTTTGATCTATAAGCACATTTTCAGGAGCCTAAAATCAGATATTAGCATTTTTATCTCCCGCTACCCTTGTTAAGGGAGGTATAGGGATTATGCTAAAAATTGCATATCGAGATTTTTGTAAATGAGCACGTTTTAGTGTCCCCAGAATCCAATTTTAACATTTTCACGATGATGTCAGTGTGTATGTGTATGTATGTGTGGATCCTCCACTCTAACTCAAATACTATCATTCAAAAAATTTTGAAACCTTGTATTCCGAACTGTAATAGAAAGAACCCATTAGATTTTGGTGAAAATCGGATAACCGGACATGGCACTTTACCAGAAGCTCAAAATAGTTTTTCTTCGAAAAAAACCTTTAAATGTTATTTTATCGAGAAGAACTGACAGATAAATGTCACTATCAAAAAACTAATTATTTCAAAATAATATTAGAAACGTTTTAAAAAGAAAAAAGTAAATAGAACAATAGAAAAGGAATTCAATACCGTTTCCAGCATAAGTAAATATGTAGGTATGTATTTAGATTAATAAAAATTAACGATTCACAAAAATGTTTAAGCTAATCCTCATTTTTGGATTAATGAATTCTATTCTATCCCGATATTTAAAATTTAATCTTTATTTTATTATAGCTCTGGTGGCCAATGGTTAGAGCAACGCCTCATGTCATGAGGGCCCTCGGGGCTCTGGGTTCGAATCCCACTAAGGCATGGATGTGTGTAAATGTGAACCCACTCTGTAACTGGGATTTAATCCAGTTGAGGGGTTTAAAAAAATGGTAGTTACTTGAATTAGATTAGACTATATTTTAAGAAATAAACTGTCAAAATTAGAGTAAAATTCGTTAATTCAAAAATAAGGATTAACTTAATCTTTTTTGTGACTCGGGCTTTAAATGGCGGGAGGTATTGTGTTGGCCACACCAGATTTTTATTTTTATCCCACAGAATTTCGATAGAGATTATTTTCCTTTTACGATTTTTGGATAATTGTAATTTCAGTAATTTCTGTAGGAATTAATACTAAAATGTAGTATTTTGAAACTTACTAAAAGCAGAACACGTTTTTAAAGTTTACTTATTTCTTAGGTCACGGCAGCACCTAGCGAATTTAAGACAGTAAATTTGACAATATATTCACTAAAAATAGAGCAAATTAACAAGTTGCAATAATTAGGAGACCAAATTGAAAATAGTGGATCATAAATGTCAAAATTAAGAAAACAATGAAAATATTCCATGCAATTAAAGAACAGCTTCATAAGAAATTAGGAGAGTAACATAAATCTGTTTTAAGATACAATTGTGAATCTTGGACATTATCTAGGAAAATGAAAAGTAAAATCCAAGCACTTGAAATGAAATATTTAAGAAGATTACTAGCAGGAACACGAGATTGAATCAGAAATGAAATTATTAGAGACTACTACAATAGTTGCGTTCTTTTTACATAAGTTCGTCGTAGTTTACCTCATTGCCTCACTAATTTTGACCGTATATTTTTATCGTAACTGAAGTGAAATAAAGTGGGACCGAAGTGAAAAGATTCCTCCCCCCTTCCTTCTTAGTCACTTCAAGATGCTTGTTGAATTTTTAATCTTAGATGAACGATGGGGATTAATGTTTTGCTGTCTCTAGCTGTCACATATAATTAGTTTGGTTATTGAAAAGGTTATTTGGGATATGTATAATATGTACGTTAGTATAAAATAAACGAATAGAGTTACGTTATCACTTATTGCTAATGATGCGGTGGTTCCCTGCTTTACCGACACAAATTAACCAAGATGTTCTGAATCACAACCACTTTTCAATAATCATAATCTGACCACATGAACCACAAGTAAACCATAACCACGGTCGTGGTTAAGTTACGGAATATACTATTAGACATATTAATAAAAATATATAAATGTATAAATTTTCTTCTTGTACATGGAATAAATCTGTAAAAAAAATCATTCTTAACCCATTTTTGATTGAATAAAGCCATTTTATTGGCTGGCCCGATAAGCAGTCCAAATATTTTTACGATCGGTGCAGTCAAAGGAATGCCTTCTTTCACACTAAAAGTGGTCCCAATCCTACAGACCTCGCTAGAATTTATTTCGATTTATGTGAAAACTTATCAGTTCGGATGTTTTGAAGTGTGATGATAAAATTGATAAAGTAAATAAACATAATTTCCAATGATAAAATTAGACCTAACGATAGATAGCTATACAAGTTTCTCGGGCAGGAAAGGTTATACTATTTTTAATTATGAACTTATCGGTAGGTAATTTGTTAGTTTAATCAAAATTATTACCAATATATTTTGTCCTACGTATTTGTTCGAGATAATTTGGTGTTTTGTGTCTATGATGAATAGTGGATTTTTGTATTGTTCCCTAATTTAGGGGTGACTTACAAATTGATATCCCTTATTCCAAGTGTTGATTTACACATACGAATAACCATTTGGGATACTCATACAGGGTTGTACTTTATTTTTTCGAGATCATTTATTGTTGTGTTTTCTCCAGAACAGTTGTAAAAGCAAATGATAAAATATTGTAACGTTTTTTATTTATTTGGGTGAAGTGTAAATATTAGACAATTATTATTAATTAAAATAAAGGTTTATTAAACTATAATTAAATATGACTATTACTAATGTTAAACAATTATTAAAAACTAATTAAGATCAAAATTATAATTAACTAGATAACACTAACACTATTTATTTATTTAACCATTTAACACTACTATTTATTTCCACGATATGACTAATTATTTATTTCGACTATTTATTTATTTATTTATTTATTTATTTATTTATTAATAAATCGATCCAACAGGATACAGGATCCCAATTACAGGACGATTATACGGTATACAAATACAAAAACGAATGTATTGAGACAGTAATCACAGTAAATAAACATTAAATAAACATATAAGAAATGTAACAAGTAACTTAATCCGAAAAGTATTTAATTAATGTACTCTTAAATTTAAAAAATCTGATGTGGACACCACACGACTTCCTTGTACGCAAGACCAATATGAAGATGAAGTATAGACCCAATTATAAAATTGCACGTGTTTGACGTAATTTGACATTAACATCTATTTTTTATTTTTTTGTTATTTTTTGTCCTAATCCATAGCAAGCTTCATTACAAAAACCAAAAAGTATATAAGTTTTAAATTTACATATCTCGCTTATAAAAAGGGCTAATTTAATAATACTTGATGTGCTAGACGCAGAATTTAATTCTCTAAAACTCTTATTAGAAGCATTTATTTGTAAAATCAAAATGAAACCATTTTAGTCAAGAAAAACTGTTAACAACTTCAGGTAATATATCACTTCCGGTTAGCCTGTTTTAACCAAAATCTGCTATGTTATTCTAATTGATATAAAAGTCTTATTTACCAAATTTTAAAGTTTTGGATTATATTTTAATATAGTTCTTTATTAAAATCTATTATAGGCTTCAAATAAAGTACCATTTCTGGAAATTATGTAATGACCAAAAAGGGAGGTGCACAACTAGATGTTATAGAAGTCCTAAATACAAAATTTCAACTTTCTGCGGCTTACCGTTTTTGAGTTATGCGAGATACATACGCACGTACGCACGTACGCACGTACGTACGTACGTACGTACGTACGTACGTACGTACGTACGTACAGACGTCACGACGAAATTAGTCAGAATGGATTCAGGGATGGTCAAAATGGATATTTCCGTTGAAATCTCAAAACCGAAATTTTTCGCGATTACAATACTTCCTTTACTTCGTACAAGGAAGTAAAAAGGAGTCGCCAAATATGTCAATGTCAATAGTACATGATATATTGTTATACGCTACACAGAGTTGTCTTATTGGAGATTTCAATTCATAATTAGTCCTAGCTGTTTTACAATGAAATGGTATTTTATTTCTTGAAGTGACTCGTGGAATATGAAGAGGTATAAGCTCAAGACTACATGGGTCATCAATACAATTATTAATTAATTTGTATAAGTAGAGAGATAATTGCAAATTTCTTCTACAACTTAATGGCACCAAATTCACTTCAGGCAATAAAACGAAATAATCATGGGTGAAGCTAGGATATTGAGAATAACAATATTTGATAAATTTATGTTGGACAGATTCAATCTTAGTTATATATTTATGATATGTTGGATTCCAGATTTGTAGACAATATTCTAGCCTAGAGCGGACGAATGCACAATACAAGCTTTTTAATGTAGTTATTTTACAGAAAGACCGACAATTTCTAATTACAAATCCAAGATTTTTGTAGGATGATCTAACAGTAGTCTCAATGTGTACATTAAATGTTAATTTTGTGTCAAATATAATCCCAAGATCTTTAAACTGAGTTACTCTCTCAAGCGAATTAGTTTCCATATTTGTCACTTCCTTATTTATAACACGTTCAACTGTCCGTCTACCGACCTCCACAGCGTCTATATACTCAACTGACTCAACAGCGTCTGTATATTCAACTGCTCGGACAGAAGTCACACTTTTCACCTCACTATCTGTCTATTTATGTAACTCTCTCACTCCACAGCCTCTATATCACCGACTGTTCGTATGCCACAACTTTTTAACACCACTGCCGAGTATCCACTTTCACTCGCCGTTACTGTCTCCGTATACATAGCTTCCCAATACTTGTCAACACTACCGAGTATTCACATCCACAGCTATCCCAATATACCAGTAGCTTCCCGAGTTTGTCATTTGACAGTTTATTTCGCTCAGTTTTGTTTATTTAATATAATAATAATCGTCTATAATTTCATTTTGGTCTAAAATTGACTTTGGTTGTTCTTACAATTAACAATTTCAAAAAGTACAAAATCCGCATTGATAATTTTTGATATATCATGATAATTTTTTTATTCTTCTCACAATCTAATCTTCCCCAAATATGTGAGACTTTATGACCAAAGTATATTTTGTCATAATAGGTTCATGCATTCAAAGAATGTATGAATCATTGATAAAAAAATATTGTGTTTATATCTATAGATAAATGCAGATACATAGTTATCATTATATTACTAATTTTGTAGTTTACTGTTTACATATTACTTCATTTCTTCAAAAAAAATACGTGCCAGATAAGACTGATAATTATTATTTTCGTAGGGTATAGATTTATTACGTTACAAGAAATTATTTAACAAGATAGATACAGTTTATGATATTGACACTATACGATAATATTTGAAAAAAGTTTTCTCCGATGTTCAACGCCTATGTCACGCATTTCGTGTTCATCCTGTATGTCAATTGCATGCCCAATTGAATATTTTAACTAATACTTCCACATTTACTTTACAGTACACATAGCAGGATGAAGTGGATATTGCCAGTAAATGTAGAGACTTGCCCAAAACTATTTTCGCCTGCATTTCAACCAAATACAACAATAACCTCGCCTAATGCACAGTGGCGTAACTATAAATAGGCTACTTGCGTGGTACCGAAAATCTGATATCTATCACTAAATACCTAAAGTAAAGATGAAAACGTATGTAAAAATATAAATTTTATTTAAAAAAATTATGTTTTTTTATAAATTAAGAAAGAAGATTTTCTTTGACGTCATTATTTTGAACTGGAGAAAGGAATGCATATTTAAGAATGTAACCTGTAGATGGCGTGCGAGTGCGAGTTTTAATTTGACTTTAACATTAGTTCATTTCTCTGTCACTGTCTCTCTTCTTTATTATTTACAATTTGCGTGGTTTTTGTTACTTTTATTACGTATTTCGATTTGTTAAGCAGGATTTTGAAGGATTTTAACTAAGCTTATACTCGTACAAGATTAAAATGACAAACGAAAATATTGATTTTCAAACTATTATTCAAACGTCAAACAAATGATCTGTCATGTTTAAATTACCCTCACATGCCGTTGCTATTGGACGTACCGATGTTATTGCTTTATGGCCATTCATTGGTTCGACGTAATTCTACGTCATACACGGCGGCAATTTAAATATTAAAATTTCATTATTTTTTTTTCTTACAATTAATAAATATTTTGCCAAAAGAAAAAATATGGGTAGCAAGATTTATCGTCTCTTCAAAAATATTAAATTAAAAAATCTGATGTGGCCAACACATTTTTTTTTACCTGGTTGTACGCATAAAACGAAAAATATTTTTAAATACAAATACATATATTCATGTCTCACTACAAAATAATTCTCACATATATTTGCAATATCTATGGGATATTTTAATATAAATTATGTACAATACATACATTTTCTTTATATTCAATATCCTGAAATTTTCTTTTTCTACTTTCCTTTTCTTTTTCTTTATATTCGTCATTTTTTCGCAAATTCCTTTTATATTCTTTTTTACGTATATTCTTTTGCGTTGTTGACTTTTCTTTATTTTCATAATCTTCATACTAATATACAAATATTTTTGACAGAGGCATACAAATATTTTGACAGTGACATTTATGTGTCAATTACAAACATTTGAATTTCTTGCCTTGTGGTAGTTTGATCTGAGATTTTTTACATCAAATTATTTTATATTATTAAATTATTAATAGTAGTATTTTACTGCCATTATCATGACACGATTAAATAATGTAAGCTTACTCTTAAACAACTTAAAAAGATTTACAACTCATTTTCCGATGTATGAAATATAATTAAAATGTTAGGGCGAAATTATTGTGGGTGCGCAGCACCTACACTTTTTCTTTCTGTGGGTGCATGTGCGTCCGTGCATCCACGTAGTTTACGCCCCTGTCGCCTTGCACGCCCTAGTTACGCCACTGTTAACCCACGAGTCACAATTGAAAAACTCGGAGTTTTGCGCGTTAGGTGAGGTGATTGTTGTTGTTTTAAGGCCCGCTCCCACCACTTCTATTTAAACTGACAGTTAGTGCTAACCAACCATCATGTTGCGAAATTGTTCTTACCAACTTTGGTTAGAGCTAACTGGAAGTTAAAACTGTTCAATGTATCGCTTCTAACATTCAGTTTTATGCTTAACTAATGATTAATAAACTCAATTTCAAAGGAAAACAATTATTCTAAGCGAATCTCTTTTACTGTAACATATATTCTACAACTTTGTTCAAACTAAACTCTGTCTATATTTATTACACCTTGTTCCACATTCCCAATTCAATATTTTAGAGAATAGGGCATAGTCCCCCCCTGATTTTAAGTCACGGCTAATCGAGCAGGGAGAATACAGGGTGTGATTAGTTTATAAGTGTTGGCAAAGCGAGGGTTGCAACGCCATCAACCAAGCGACGGATAGAGTTGGTTTCGCCTCGTCATCACACTCTCGCATGAATATGAATGGGACGCGAGCAGCGAGCTGATGGAAATACAGACGCAAAGTGCACGGTAATACATAGAAGAGCACTGGAAGAATTTTTCAAGATGCAACAAAGTTTAGAAAATTATTAGCCAGTCTGTTTTAACACTTCAATTTTACCGTAACTCAACCTACTATGTTGGTAGAAAAAAACTATTTTAGGTAAAGGAAATTATTCTTATTTTTTTTTTACACTAATACCAAAATTTCAGGGTCCTATGATCAGGTATATTTGGCCGATACGTAATATTTTCGTTAATATTATTATTACGAGGAACTGTGGTACCATGATCTTAACTAAGTTTGTTGGAATTCCAGAATTATCAATAGTGACAGCACGCGCTTTAGAATTCTATCAAACGAGGCATTTGTTTTTGCTTTTCACCATGAAGCGAAAATTTGATATTATGCGCGTCTCAAAAAATTCGCCTACAAGCGTACGATTCGAGGCAAGGCCGATTAAGAAAGGGGGGGCTTTAGGGGCTGTAGCCCCGGGCCTCTCAAAATAAGGGGCCTCAGAAAATAAATACGTTAAAACAATTTCTTGAAATGTATAAGAAATTATTAATAAATTCAAATTCCATTATATGTTTAAAAAATTTATGAAGCGAAATTATAATAAATTTTCAAATAATTTTACATATTCTTAATTTGAAAATAAAAGTATTTTACGATTTGAAGCAAAAATGTTATGCACAATACAGAAGCTGGAATGAGTCAATGAGTGTTCAACTTGACAATATACACGTCACGGGACGGGATGCAAAGCATACTACGATTAGCTATAGTCATACAAAGTAATATAGTGAATTTTTGCAATAGTTGCAGTTATAAACAAAGTGATAATAATGTCAAGGAAAAGTTATGTGAGCCGAATTTTTAAAAGCGGTGCATCCAAGAAGAAAAGAAAAAGAATTAAAAAAATCTGATGTGGCCAGCACATTACCTTCCGTCAGTTCTATGTATTCTGTATAAATGTCACACAGAAAGTTCCTTGCAAAAGATTATATTTCTTGTACATTACCTTAAGGCAGTTGTATGTATCTTATACAAATTCCATACAGAAAGTTTCTAACAAAAGATCTTATATTTCCAGTAAAATTATAACATAAATATACTGTCAACTGCACTTGACACTGACACCTTTCAATCAGAATTTTCTTAATGTAGCAGCTGTTTCCAGAGTTATAGCAAAGCTGACTAATATATATGATATTTAATTTCTTTATAATTTTTTAACTCTACGTCCATTTAATATGAAGTATAAAATGAATTTAAATCGTATAGAGAATAAATAATTCTTTAAGATTTATAATAACATTAAATGTGAAAAAATGATATTTAACATCGTTTTTTCAAGAAAAACTGTTAAAATCTTCAAACGAGGGTACTTCCGGTTGACCAATTATAACCAAAATCTAATCAGCTCTTCACATGGATGTAACGAAGAGAAATACGAAAGAATTATAATTTTTGGAATTGTAGTATTAGAGTTATCGCATTAGAAAATTTTGTCACACACAGACACACACACACACACACACACACATACATACACACACACACACATACAGACATCATCGTAAAAATAGTAAAATCGTATTGTAGGGACCCTAAAACGTGCTTATTCATCAAAAACTCACCACCGAATTTTTTGACCAAAGACAATACCTTCCTTACCTAAAGGTGACGGAAGGTAAAAACATAACAAAGTTCCAGCTTTTCACGCCAGTCAGACCAAAATAAACAGAGGCTGTTGACAGGGTTCAAGAGAAGACTAGTGGTTCATCAGAAATTATAAATGAACCTGGATGTTCTAATTTTCATTGTAATTATTGACAAGTTTGCTACTGAATTAGAAAGTCGACAGTCATCCTAAAGTGAATTCTGCCAGTGATTTTAGTTCCTATATAACCTGGAACTATACGAGATAATATGGAATCGCTCAGAAATGACTTGAACTAAGGAAATGGTATCCTGACGATTTATAAAACTATTTAGAAGAAGAAATTGTGCAAATTTCTTCTTTTTAAAAAGCCACAAAAATTTGAGCATTCCGATAACGAGTTTTGAAGCAAAGAGGTCTTTTTGAAACTCTGTCTTTTTAAAAACAGACTTAGAGCTTCGTCAGTAGAAAGTAGGCGTAATAACCTTATGTTATTATCAATAGAATCAGAGTTTGTACGAAATTTATCGTTTGATGCCCTGATATCAGAGTTCGTTTCAGCAAAAATTCCAAAAGTACAATTTATTGTAGAGTATGTTCAATAGCATGTTGTAAAATAAATATTTTTACAAAAGATACTCATTTAATCATTTTCCTTTCTTATTAATCTTTCTTTCGAATAGAGAAATCAAAGTTTGCAGAGCATTGGCATTGTTAATTCGGCTCTGACTCGAGGCGAAAGTATTAACTACTGTCATTATTTTGTCACAATTCAATTCAAAGCTAATTTATATATTTATTATTTGCAACGGTCATTTTATATTTAAATAGTATATAAAACCCAAAATTCCTGAAACAAAAAGCAAATATAGAATTCTAAAGTACATGCTACCAAAATTCATAAGACTAAAATCGCATTCCCTAGTTTTCTCTGATATAATTCTGAAGTAAGTGTTGTCATTACAAAGCCAATTACTGCTTCTGGGGTCAATTTCCTAATTTCATTTACCGCGAGACTACAGTTCACATAAAATGTGTTCCGAAGTTTTTTTGTCGCTAATGTTTTCAGCTATGCCAATCATAATTCTAAAGACGCGATGTCCACCACAATTCGACGTGGTTGTGTTTTAGCCTATACCTACGTAAATCAGGCACTAGTTTAGGCCAGCTTAAAACAATTCACTAGATTCTCTATGTTAAACTGTATTCCCTATATATTATTCTAACGTTCACATTTGCGACTCACCACGTTTCAGCTTCTCCAACGGCTCATGCCCCAGATGTACGTGAGCGGCTTCAGCGACGTGGTGCGGGGATACATGGTGGTGCAGCATTGAGCTGGAGGAGGACATGATGCCGGAGATGGCAGAGCTGACGGACACGGCCGCGCTGTCATGCAGGTGATGTACTCCGTGGAGTTCGCTTGCCACCGACGTGCCACCAGACACCAGGTCTTGGAGGCAGATCGGCTCGGACATTTGCTCCATGCGGTCCATCCTATCGCATTGCTCGGGGCACTACCTGAAAGGAAGAGAAGATAGTGTTAGAATATTTTATTTGTATCACACGGGATGAAATGGTTACAAGGTTTATTGGACAGATCCTTATAGGCCAGTCGACCAAACAATTTATTACAAATAATTTATTTCATTTATTTTCCTCAGTTCATATATTGATACCACCTACTTTTGAAAATTAATCTTTACTAGTTACCAACTGGTAAAATTGGTTGATAACTAATCTAAGATTTTCTATATATTATTATACAGAATGCAGACCGCCCGTGCCAACCTTTTTTTTACCTCCCGCTACCCTTGGAAAGGGTGGTATAGGGATCGTGCTAAAAATCGCATTTAGGTAAATGAGCACGTTTTAAGGTTCCTAGAATCCAATTTTAACATTTTCACGATGATGTGCGCGCGTGTGTGTGTGTATGTGTGTGTGTGTGTGTGTGTGTGTGTGTGTGTGTGTGTGTGTGTGTGTGTGTGTGTGTGTGTGTGTGTGTGTGTGTGTGTAAATCCTCCACTCTAACTCAAATATTGTCATTCAGAAAATTTTGAAACCTTGTATTTCAAACTTTTTCTATTATGGAAAGAGCCTATTAGATTTTGGCGTAAATTAGATAACAGGTAATGGCACTTTACTTGAAGCTCAAAATAGTTTTTGTTCGAAAAATACCTTTAAATGTTATTTTTTCGAGATTACTGTTATTATAAAAATTAAAGATTATTAAATTTTCTACAAATTTGCATTAATACTTTTTCTACATATATTATGGATAGTTATATATATATATATATATATATATATATATATATATATATATATATATATATATATATATATATATATAAACAAAACTCCTTACGCAGTTATTCAAATGTATGTAACTGACAGATAAATATCACTGTCAAAGAACTAATCATTTCAAATTAATAATAGTAACGTTTTAAAAAGAAAAAAGTAAATAGAACAATAGGAAAGGAAATCAAAAGAGTTTCCAGCATAAGTAAATATGTAGGTAGGTATGTATGCAGATTAATGAAAATTAACGATTCGCAAAAAAGTTTAAACTAATTCTCATTTTTGAATTAGTGAATTCTAGTCTATCCCGGTATTTAAAATTTAATCTTCATTTTATTATTAAAAAAGGTAGTTACTTGGATTACATTAGACTATATTTTAAGAAATAAACTGCCAAAATTAGAGTATAATTCGCTAATCTAAAAATAAGGATTAGCTTAATCTTTTTTGTGACTCGGGCGGTAAATAGCGGGAGGTATTTTGTTGGCCACACCATATTTTTTTTTCAGGTCCTAGCATAACAAAATCATATCTAAAGAATTTAATGGAAGTAGTCTCAATTTCCGAAATTTACCGGAAGTAGGCGTAACTATACTTAGGTATAGTATGACTAGCGAATGAAAGTTGACGTTTAGATTATTTAATAGATGTGGTTTCTTTGTAAACATTTCCCTATATTTGATTTGAAAGGAAACTGACCCCTTATGTATTCCGTTACAGAAGATTAGAAGGATGCATTTAAAATGATCTTAGCAACAGGATTCAGGGATGTATTTAAAATATTTAATACCGCAAATTCTAGTTCGTTCGTCTCAGTTGTAAGAAACTCTCGAGTCGGAATTACTGTTAGAGTTAATTAAAAATAATCCTATTTCATAGAATTGCCAAACTAAATAATTTAAAGATCAAAATATTTTGTTATAATCAACATAAACGAAAAATGTTTAAAATATTTTAAACGCACCCCTGTTTTGATATTCAGTTACCCTAGTCGGCCATCTATTTTCAACGAGACATAGTAATGTATATCTGCGCTTTCCTAGTCCAGTATTTAAATGGGTTCTTGCAAGAATTTCGTACAATTCTATTCTTCTGTAGGATTTCAAATGAAATCACACGTATAAAACAATTTAAACGTCAACTTTCATTCGTTAGTCATACCATACAGAATTTCAAATGGGATCAGTTGACAATATTATTCCGGGGGGTAAGTAAATACAAAATCAGATTTTTTAGAATGAATATTCTTAACACCATTTGCTCCAACCATACCAGTAATTTCAAATGAAGTTATAAAATTGTGCGCTCCTTTATAGGCAAGTCTAGTCAGCCTGTGTATGTACACATAAACAACAGATTGATAAAAGTACTATTCGCTATCTCCATGATATCAAAATACTCGAACATATAGCCGTGAAATATATAATTATTATAAACATATACATACATTATGAATATTTACTATTTATCTGTGTTTTAAATTAAAACAGCACTTCGAAAAAAGAAAGCACTGTTTTCCTTATACAGATAATAAAATTTAAAAAATCTGATGTGGCCAGCACATTACCTTCCGTCAGTTCTACATATTTTGTACAAATTTCATACGGAAAGTTCCTTGCTAAATTAAATATTCTATTTCTTGTACATTAGCTTCCGGCCGTTGCATGTATTTTATGCAAATTTCATACAGAAAATTATTATTTTGTGACGTTTTCTATATACAGTGTAATGTATCTGCAGAAAAAAAAGATTTATTATTATTATTTCTTGTACATTACCTTAAAGCAGTTGTATGTATTTTATACAAATTCCATAGAGAAAGCAAAAGATCCTATATTTTCAGTAAAATTATAAAACAGACACACTATGTCAATTTCACTTGACACTGACATCTTTCAATCAGAATTTTCTTAATATAGTAGTTGTTTCCACAGGTATGGCTACTTTATGAAATTTAATTTCTTTATAATTTTTTAACTCAATATCCATTTAATATTAAGTATAAAATGCAGTCAAATCGTATAGAGAATAAAATATTCTTTAATAATTATAATAACATCAAATGTGAAAAAATTATATTTAACATAGTTTTTTCAAGAAAAACTTTTAAAATCTTCAAATGATGGTACTTCCGGTTGACCAATTGTAACCAAAATCTAATCAGCTCTTCCTATGGATGTAACGAAGAAGTATACGAAAAAATTATAATTTTTGTAACTGTAGTATTAGAGTTATCGCAGACGAAAATTTTGTTACACACACACATCCACACATCCACACACACACACATCCACACACACACACATACAGACATCATCGTAAAAATAGTAAATTCGTATTCTAGGGACTCTAAAACGTGCTTATTGAGTAAAAACGCATCATCGAATTTTTTGACCAAAGACAATACCTTCCTTACCTAAAGGTGACGGAAGGTAAAAATATATCAGCACGGAGTATTACCAATTGCTAGACGTGCCGTGCCAATCTGCTTTATACGCAGATATCGGTAATATTGATGACATATCTGTCCGTGCAGGCGTTTACTAGGCGTTACGACACAGGCACTGCCGTGGAGAGTGCAACACAGAAGTCACTTTTGTGCCATATAAAATTTGAAATAATCTTGGCATTGGTCGAGATCAAACCCGAGTCACCAGGCATTCAGGCACTGAATATGTTTTTCAAGTATACCGCCATTTAATATTAGTAATACCAACTTTAAATCTATTAGGCTTTAATTCTATTAGGCTAAGCATTGTATACCTTAGCTCTGCAATTTTTTTTGTATTGTCGACTGTCCCATATGTCTTGCAAGGTTGTTTTTCGTTGTGCCAAAAGTAAAGAGTCTCAGAAGAAGCTAAGTCTGGACTAGAAGATGACCCTTAAAATTCCGGTTAATCTATTATCACTCGTCATTTGGCCTACAGTTTTTTACCTCCCGCTACCCTTGGTAAGGAGGTATAGGGATCGTGCTAAAAATTGTATATCGAGATTTTGGCAAATGACCACGGTTTAAGGTCCCTAGAATCCAATTTTAACATTTTCACGATGATGTCTGTGCGTATGTGTGTGTGCGAGTGTGTTTATGGATCCTCCACTCTAACTCAAATACTATCATACAGATAATTTTGAAATCTTGTATTTCTACCTTATTCTAATATGGCAACATGCCATTAGATTTTGGTATAAATCAGATAACCGGAAATGGTACTTTACTTGAAACTCAAAATAGTTTTTTTTTGCAAAATACCTTCAAACGTTATTTTTTGAGATGTGTTATTATAAAAATTAAAGATTATTAAATTTTCTACATATTTGCATATATACTTTCTCTATATATTTTATGGATAAATTTATAAATTTATCTATAATTTAAATCCCGGAGCCTACGCTTTAGTCATAGTACAACTCCTTAGTTACACAGTTCAAATCACAAATGTATGAAACTAACAGATAAATGTTACTATCAAAGTAACGTTTTAAAAAGAAAATATATCTTAATACAGTTTCCAGAATAACTAAATATGTAAGTATGTATAAGTAAATTAATAAAAATTAAATGGCGAAAGGTATTGTGTTGACCACATCATATTTTTTTAAGTTTTAAGTCCATACTTAAAACAGCCAATAGAATATTATAGAAATTTTTAACCATTTGTGTAGATTTTATAATTTTTACCTTCCGTCACCTTTAGGTAAGGAAGGTATTGTCTTTGGTCAAAAAATTCGATGATGAGTTTTTAATCAATAAGCACGTTTTAGGGTCCCTAGAATACGAATTTACTATTTTTACGATGATGTCTGTATGTGTGTGTGTGTGTGTGTGTGTGGATATGTGTGTAGATGTGTGTGTGTGTGTAACAAAATTTTCGTCTGCGATAACTCTAATACTACAGTTACAAAAATTATAATTTTTCGTGTACTTCTTCGTTACATCCTTATGAAGAGCTGATTAGATTTTGGTTACAATTGGTCAACCGGAAGTACCATCATTTGAAGATTTTAACAGTTTTTCTTGAAAAAACTATGTTAAATATAATTTTTTCACATTTGATGTTATTATAAATATTAAAGAATATTTTATTCTTTATACGATTTGACTGCATTTTATACTTAATATTAAATGGATATTGAGTTAAAAAATTATAAAGAAATTAAATTTCATAAAGTAGCCATAGCTATGGAAACAACTACTATATTAAGAAAATTCTGATTGAAAGATGTCAGTGTCAAGTGAAATTGACATAGTGTGTTTGTCTTATAATTTTTACTGGAAATATAGGATCTTTTACTTTCTGTATGGAATTTGTATAAAATACATACAACTGCTTTAAGGTAATGTACAAGAAATAATAATAATAAATCTTTTATTTCTGCAGATACATTACACTGTATATAGAAAACGTCGCAAAATAATAATTTTCTGTATGAAATTTGCATAAAATACATGCAACGGCCGGAAGCTAATGTACAAGAAATAGAATATTTAATTTAGCAAGGAACTTTCCGTATGAAATTTGTACAAAATATATAGAACTGACGGAAGGTAATGTGCTGGCCACATCAGATTTTTTGAAAATGTAAACCGGCTGAAGTAAAAAAGGTGCACCTAGTTATTTCGATATTATTATAATAGACACTTACTTAAAAAAATGAATTAGACAGTATTGGTTGATAACATATTGTGTTTATGTTTAAAATCACTTTGAAGATAAATATAGAAAACATTCTTGTACTTATAAAAATAATTTGTTTTAATCACATCTTTAACGCTGATCACTGTCACACCACCAACAAAAAAACATCACTTTGAATATCGCGTTAACATCTGAATGTGAATCTCCCATTCAGCTGTTAAAGCTGTGGAAAACAATCACCGATCGACGACTAATTTAAAAGCTCGTCAGCAAATCCAGGTGCTCGGTTCAAGCAAAGACTAAAAGTCGGTTAAGTCCGCGAAAAAAGATACGGGGCTTAAAAACAGCTTTAGCCCGGTTTAGTCGGATAAAGCTCGTCGCGACGCGCCCGCCGTCGGTCTGAGAGCTTTGGCCGCTAAGCTCCCGCCCCACCACGGCGGCGGCGGGGAAAGCTCAAGAGAGAAGAGGGGGTAATTTCACTAAGAATTTTTACGCTATTTGACTAAGAAGACCTGTTGGATGGGATTTTTAAATATATGACACGGACGGATTGTCATGTGAGTGCGATAAGAATGTGGAAAAGGATAAAGACTTCTCTTATACACTGCCATATTATGATACTGCCCATAAATATAAGATTTTCTTGAGCAGAAAATTATAGGTGTTAGGTGGAAATCATTTCTAGTAATACAAAAAATGTCTAGAGTTTATCAAGCAGATATGAAAGCCAGAAGTCCAGCAAGAAATTGTTCTCTGGGTATTGTTTCTACCAAAGTTCTATTTTGTTAAAATAAAAAATATGAATTTACATATACAGGGTGTAAATGAAATCAGTACATTAAATTTAACCAGTAATATAACTCTTCGGGAGCAACAATATTTCTTAATAACTATTTCTCGAAATCGCATATTTTTAGCATTTTTACAACCCCGTAAATTGACGAGTCGTTCTAAGTATTTTTCTAATAATTGAATGCAGTAGCAATAGCTCTGAAAAATTTTGTTTTAGCAATTGACAGTCCTGTCAGTTGTTGCAATCAAATCTTGACATTAGTAATAAACTTTTTTCATAAGGTAAAATTCTGTCAAAATGCTTACGTTTACAAATAGCGAGTACACAGAAATTGTAATTACTTACCTATGGCTTATTTATTTATTCGTATCTTTACTACATTTTAATTTGTGGTTGATATAGTGTTATAGACAGAGTTGCCAACACATTTAAACGGAGCGTTTCTAAATCATACGTTCCTAATAATTGCACATTTGTTAATCTTGTACATCTTTATCACAATACGGTGTGTCACATATGACAATTTTAAAAAAAGCAACAGTTGTATCTATACCTTGTGCAAAAAGTTCAATGTTTCAGCACATTCAATTTTGGGAATGGCTCATAATGTTCATTAATGAGACTGAATTTACTTGGGAAGGTTTATTTATTATGCACAATATACATCTCGACAGACAAAAATGCTGTAAAAATTTTCATTAAAAAATGTTTGGGCGGGAACAATAAATGGACGACTAATTATTGGTACTCATGTATCTCGTTTAAATGGACAAAAGTTTGTACTTACCTTTTTTGAATAACGTATTTAAACTATTATGATTTGTCGACGAAAAATAATTATCTCATAACCTAATAACTATGCTTTTGCTCTTTCTCGTAACATCGTTCCTCCTTGTTTTCCTCTATTCACAGGTGATTAAAACCTGGTTTAATACACATTTTTATAATTTTGTTATCCAAAATTTAAATTTCTTTATTTTAAAAATTGTACTATTACGAATTAATTAATAATAAATGTTATTTCCGTTGATTCGTTTATTAATTACTGTGACTGCAAGTGTACTCGATAACCGACAATTTTTGAGCTGTTTGTATCCCACTTGAATACGGCAGCAGCCATTTGTTCTCCATGGGCGGGTAACGAAATATGCAGCAAATCTTTAAAGAATTTTAACTCAAAATCTAAAAGACTTAGAAAAAAAAGTTATTAAGAAATATACTTGCTCTCGTCGAGTTACATTACTGGTTAAATTTAATGCACTTATTTCATTTACACCCTGTATATATATATATATATATATATATATATATATATATATATATATATATATATATATATATATATATGTGTGTGTGTGTGCGCAACAATCCAGATAGTCGTGCTCGTAAGTGGGTATAGAGTGTAAGTCGAGGCATAAGTAGCATGGTGTACACTGATGAGTGTATAATACGTGAGGACGTGTGGAGGCTGAAGGAGCTCGGCTTGTTAAGCTCCGGATTGGCCCGATTGCAGGATCTCGTGGCTTCATCCGCAGATCCGTCGGATACTACGAGTATACCGAAACCGCTACGCAAATGCCAGCACTGCGCTAATAGATATATTCAGAACTGGCAAGCCATAGTCTATAATATCTTTCCACAATTTTAAAATCAAGAACAATATTTGTTAAGAGATTTTGTCTGCAATGTTAGTTAACACGTTGAATGCCGCTGACGCTTATAAGCAACGGCTAATATATTGCGAAAGTGCCGTCGACTCCTATAAGCGATTTATTCACATTGATTCTTTCAATTATCAGATCTGGTCGGGACAGTTGTATGCGTGTATATATACAGGCACTCGAGTAAGGGAAATAGCTATTTGTGTATTAAGAGCGCAAAATGGAACATTGTCGATTGAGAGGTTGTTGCCGCGCGACGCAGGAGCGAAGCATTCTCTCGAAATCGACAATGTCCATTTGCACTCGAAACACACACAAGATTTTTTCTACAGTCGCCACAATGGGGTCCTCCACCATAACAAAAATTTATTTTTTATTTATTTTTACTTATCGGTATTTCCCATTCTTCTTGAGCTATTGCTTCAATCTAATATAAGCATTTTATACTTTCGTTTTTGTAAATGAATGCCCTATTTTATTTTCACAGCAGTGCGGAATTTTGTTTGGTTATGTAAGTGGGTAATGTGTAACTACAGTGACTAAACGTTTCCATTAAGAATGCAGCCAAATAACATTTCTCAAAATTGTATAGTCAGAAATTTGAGAAGCGAACGTTTTTTCTACTTTGTCGCTCTAGAGCGGCAAAGGGGCATTTTGCGTTGAGAAAAGAGAGCGCAAATGGCTACTTTGTATATAGACTGTAGAAAAAATAAATTTTGGAATCAGCAACGAATGTCTAAATTAAAACGGTATCAAAAACCCCAGTTTTTTCATCTCTGGTTAAACTACCTGTTAACTGTCAGTTAACTGTCAGTTAAATCGAAAAATATAGCATCAACATTATAAGTTGTAAAAATGACATGTGTCAATTTTTCGAGGCGACATTTTTGGTTTTAATTGATACTTAAGTTAAAAGATAGTTTAACCAGAAATGAAATTATCAAGCCTTTGGTTCCATGTAGCTTTACAACATCTTAATCACAATTTATGACAAGCTGTGGTTTCAATCGTATTAGACACGGAGTAAAGCTAGCGACCACTAACAGCTGATTCATGAAGCACAGGCTGAAATTAGCATCTGTTCTTTTTGTACAGTAACCTAAAACCTATAGAAGATATTCATTGTCTTACTAATACAAAAAATGTTGTTATTGTTGTACTAGTAAAAAAATGTTAGTGTCTTAGTTCACAGCCACCTTTGGCTGAAATTGCAAACTCTCCAAAAAAATGTCAAAAATTTTTTTGAAGCACTTGAAGAAAAAATAGTTTATGTCATCGGAATAGAACGCCCTTTTTGCTTTCTACTCCCAATAACATAATATACTATTTTTCTTTTATAACACAATGGTTCAAGTATGCCGATTTCTTTTGTTAGATTTTGATTATTCTGCTAAATAAAATATACTTAGTGTATTTTTATTGAATTACAATCTCCTTTTGCACAACATTTTACATTGGTTGTTTTTACATTAAGCCACAGATTTATTTCAGTTTATTATCCATTTATAAATTGCAAAACAATTCTGTTAGTAGAGGCTTAATGTATTTCAAATATATGTTATCTATATTATATCAGTACCGATGTACCTACACACATACGAAGTTACTTTAGCGACGGATAAGTAACTCTATTTAGTATTTTCACAACATCACAACTTATTATTGTAGATAGTATTTGATTTTATATATAACATAAATAAATATCTAAAGGTAATGCCATGAACATGATGTTTGAACAAATGATTTGTTCAGTCATATAATGATATAAACGAGGCGCCCAATGTGGGGCCCATACAAACAATGTAATTGACATTTGAAAAATATATGAAATTAATATGACGAACAAATTAAAATTTAACAAAATAAAAATATTACTGACCGGTTGTAGATTTGCCAACAAAAATTGAAAGCTCATTAATTATTTCCATTTATTAACATTAAAAATAACTAATTATAGTTGAAGCCTTAACTACAGGTTAACAAAAAAGTTTTTATCGAAATTTTGAAAGTAATATTTAATAACTCTTGACGTTTCGATCAATTTAATCAAAAGTTAAAATTTAGCTATAACTGGTGCAACTAGCCATATATATATATATATATATATATATATATATATATATATATATATATATATATATATATATATATATATGATAATGATAATATAATATAATATATTATATTATCAATTTCTGAATTTTTATATAAATTATTCAATAACTCTGTCAAAATAGTTATTAATGATTAAGTGTTAAAAGTGACACTTTATTTTGTGAGAAGGAAGTTTGGAACACGACGCGAAGCGGAGTGATTCAAACCATCGAACAAAATAAAATCACTTTTAACATGGATATCATACACTAATTTTTCTACAAACACTATTTTTTAATTTAAATTTGTATTTCTAATAATTTTTTGACGTTCACTTTTAACACTAGTGTCAAAAGTAACAATGATCTGTCACTTTAACACTGGTGTCATAAAATGACATTTTTAACGCTAAAAACAAACATTAAAAGCCTACTTTTAATAGATTTGTAGAAAAACACTATTTTTTAATTTAAATTTGTATTTCTAATAATTTTTTGACATTTACTTTTAACACTAGTGTCAAAAGTAACAATGATCTGTCACTTTAACACTGGTGTCATAAAATGACATATTTAACGCTAAAAACAAACATTAAAAAGCCCACTTTTAATAGATTTGTAGAAAAAATATTCATTATCACTGTCAACTGAATAAAAAACTAATTACTCATTCGCACAATTATACTCTGTATTTGGTTTAACGATTGATCCGTCAAACAATGTCGATTACAAAGTTCAAACATACCTTTATGTCTTATTAATCTGTGCGAAAGAGACGCCGTGCGTCGCGACGTCCACGAAACACTCACTCACTCAGCTGTCCGCGGGGCATCGGTAATATCTTTACAAATCACTGCCGGCCAAATACAGCATCAACACGGTTTACACTAAATCCTATAAAAGTATTAAAAAGTCTTATGTGCTTAGCGCGGTCGCGGTGCTATAGACGCTATCAAAGCTCGCCTGCGCCTCTAATCTCGGACACTTTCCACCGTGGTTTAACCGTAAGTCTCCTACTCTATATATCATTTGCCCTACACATTGGCTCCGCATGCCCTTTCGTACCACTTCGGCAATTTCCGCCATTATACCTATCTCTCTTCCACATTCATAACCCCCTATCTTCTACATCTCGCCTGAAGTTCGATCCTTGCTAGCATACTGTGTTATCAGCTACAAGTTCCAAAGCTAAGCCACGCCTCTAAAAGAGGAAAAGCTCTGCGCGCGCATTGCCACGCCCCTATTAGTAAAGCTGTCTTTGTTTAACACACAGCGAAAGGGTATATCAAATACGAAGTTACTATAAAATGAGGAGGGGCTTATAAGGCTAGTAAGTCAAACGAATTAAAATATTGAATGGATTCTTTTGGAAATAGTGAATGGATGTAGCGAACTCGATATAGACGTTTTAAAAGTATAATATTGTCAAAATTAATTCGTAATACTATAATAACGAACCTCCCGGGTTCAAACCGTGCTCAATTACATCAACAAAAATCTGGTGTGGCCAATAAAATACCTCCCGCCATTTACAGCCCGAGTCACAAAAAAGATTAAGTTAATCCTTATTTTTGGATTAGCGAATATTACTCTAATTTTGACAGATTATTTCTTAAAATATACTCTAATCAAATCCAAGTAACTACCTTTTTTTAAACCCCTTAATAGGATTAAATCCCAATTACAGAATGGGTTCACATTCATATACATCCATGCCTTAGTGGGATTCGAATCCAGAACCCCGAGGGCACTCATGACATAAGGCGTTGCTCTAACCAATGAGCCACCGGAGCTATAATCAAAAAATGAGGATTACCTTAAACATTTTTGTGAATCGTTAATTTTTATTAATCTAAATACATACCTACTTACATATTTACTTATGCTGGGAACTGTATTGAATTCTATTTCTATTATTCTATTTACTTTTTTCTTTTTAAAACATTACTAATATTATTTTGAAGTGATTAGTTCTTTGATAGTGACATTTATCTGTCAGTTACATACATTTGAATAACTGCGTTTTGTTTGTTTAAAGCTAGGCTCTGGGATTTAAATTATAGATAATTTTATAAATTTATCCATAAAATATATAGAAAAAGTATTAATGCAAATCTATAGAAAATTTAATAATCTAATTTTTATAATAACGTTTTAAAGGTATTTTTAGAAGAAAACTATTTTGAGATTCTAGTAAAGTGCCATTTCTAGTTATCCGATTTTCAACCAAATCTAATGGGCTCTTTCGATTACAAAAAAAGTTCTAAATACAATGTTTCAAAATTTTCTGAATGATAATATTTGAGTTAAAGTGGAGGATCCACACATACACACAGACATTATCGTGAAAATGTTAATATTGGATTCTAGGGACCTTAAAACGTGGTCATTTACCAAAATCTCCATATGCGATTTTTAGCACGATCTCTATACCTCCCTTACCAAGGGTAGCGGGAGGTAAAAATTAAAAGTCGGCGTTTGTAAGAAAATTTTATTTTTAAAGATAAAACATATATTTTTTTATTTGCTCATTCGTTAGAGAATTGAATTCTGAATTCAGTGATTTCATATTTTGAGAGATATGCATGTAAAGTTTTATACGAATTTGATTAAAATATGGCTATAATAAGAGTGCCACGAATGGAAAAATGAATACATGTTTTTATTACATAGAATTAGAGTGCCCTGATCGAAAGAAGTGAATGTTTTGTTCTTATAATTGATCATAAATGTCAACGCAAACAAAATATTCACGTATTTCTTTCATGGCATTCTAATTCTATGTAAAAAATTAAGACGTATTCGTTTTTTCCATTCATGACACTCTTATTTTAGCCATATTTTAATCAAATTAATATAAAATTTTATATGCATTTTTCTCAAAAAAATATTATGTAAGGGAATAAAAATATTATGTTACTGAATGCAGAATTAAATCTCTAACGCGAATGAGCAAATAAATATTATATGTTCTCATTTAAAATTAAAAAGTTAGGTCTCGTATTTTGAGAACCACACTGTCCAAAAAATTAATTTTTCTTTTCTTTAAATTTGTTTTGCCCATTTAATTGTCTTTGTAGCTCTTATAGTTCTCAAGATAGCAATGGTGGCCCATTTAAAAATAACACCCTGTATACACTCTATTTTTCCTTCGGTGCTGCGTAAAATATCTCTAGAAAAATCTTGCATTTTTCTACCTTAGTATACTGATTGTATTCATAATTTTTTTGGAGTTTCCTGGCCTTGTACCTGAGTGATAGCAAATCTGGAAAACCAGATTCGATCCCTACGGACGCCAAAATTATTCCGAATTTTAAATGGTACAAGAGTAACCCCTTTGACCAGAGGTGCACTTCCCACCGCAGCAATGAGTGCCCGTGAGGAGACGGCGGGTAAACCCCCACACGGTAAAAACGTGTCATCATTATTACCGATATTAGTGTATGCAGATTGGCACACCCAGCAATGGGTTAAAATCAGAATTTGAGTCTTTTTCTGTATTTTATTTAATTCTGTAAGTCTATAATTGTTTTTTACCTTCCGTCACCTTTAGGTAAGGAAGGTATTGTCTTTGATCAAAAAAATTGATAATAAATTTTTAATGAATAAGCACGTTTTAAGGTCCCTAGAATACGATTTTACTATTTTTACGATGATGTCTGTATGTATGTATGCATGTATGGGATAGATGTGTATATGTACGAGTGTGTGACGATTCTTTCGGATCGCATAACTCCAATACCACCTTTCCAAAATTATAATTTTTTCGTATTTCTGTTCTTTATCGACCAGAAGTAATTTGAAGATTTTGACAGTTTTTCTTGACGAAACATTGTTAAATATCATTTTTCCATATTCAATGTTATTGTAAATATTAAAGAATATTTTATTCTCTATACAATTTGATTACATTTTATACTTTATATTCAATAGATATACATAGAGTTAAAAAATTATAAAGACATTAAATTTCATAAAACAGCAAGCTTTGCTATAAACATGGAAACATCTACTATATTAAGAAAATTCTGATTGACAGATGTCAGTGTCAAATGCAATTGACATAATATTTTACTGGAAATATAGAAACTTTATGTATGGAATTTATACAAAATAAATAGAGCTGACTTAAGGTAATGTACTGGAAATATTGAATCTTTTGCAAAAAACTTTCTGTGTAGAATTTGTACAATATACATACAACTGACGAACTGACGGAAGGTAATGTCCTGGCCACATCAGATTTTTTACCTTCCGTCACCTTTAGGTAAGGAAGGTATTGTCATTGGTCAAAAAATTCGGTAGTGAGTTTTTAATGAATAAGCACGTTTTAAGGTCCCTAGAATACGATTTTACTATTTTTACGATGATGTGTGTGTGTGTGTGTGTATGTGTGTATGTATGTGTGTCTGTGTGTGTGTGTGTGTGTGTGTGTGTGTGTGTGTGTGTGTGTGTGTGTGTGTGTGTATGTAACAAAATTTTCGTCTGCGATAACTCTAATACTACAATTCCAAAAATTATAATTCTTTCGTATTCCTCTTCGTTGCATCCATATGAAGAGCTGATTAGATTTTGGTTATAATTGGTCAACCGGAAGTGCTCTCATTTGAAGATTTTAACAGTTTTTCTTGAAAAAACGATGTTAAATATCATTTTTTCACATTTAATGTTATTATAAATATTAAAGAACATTGTATTCTCTATTCGATTTTACTGCATTTTATACTTCATATTAAATGGATATAGAATTATAAAATTATATTGAAATTAAACTTCATAAATTAGCCAGCTATGCTAGAAACAGATACTATATTAAGAAAATTCTGATTGAAAGATGTCAGTGTCAAGTGCAATTGACATATTCGTAGTATATTTGTGTTAGGATCAATCATTTTGCTCGAAATTATCTGTATGGAATTAGTATAAAATACATACAACTGTCGAAAGGTAATGTACATACAAGAAATTTAGAATCTTTTGCAAGGAACTTTCTGTATGGATTTTATAGAAAATACATACGCATTTACAAAAATTCTACCGGTAGATACCACATCTACCGACTGTGTTCGAACACATGAGTGGTAAAATGTTTCCGTGTTCGAAAATTGTTCAATATCTACCAGATCCATCTACCGGATTTATGAAGAATCTAATCTCAAAAAAAGGTAGTGATGCAAAGCGAAGCGCGCGCTGTGAAAGTGGAAATGTATTCAAAGTAGGGCTCTGCTCAGTTTGTTAACTACGTCAAATTTCTAACCTGTTTTAAACTTTCAGATTTTTTCATAGGTTATGGATCTACCCTGTTTACCAGTTGCATTATTAAAATATCGATTCCGGTAGCTATAACCTGATAAAAAGCTGTTTACTGGTAACAGTTCGCCGGTAGCATTTTCGTAAATACGTCATATAACTGACGGAAGGTAATGTGCTGGCCACATCAGATTTTTTTAAATAATTGTTAACACATAATCTATACCACAGTGTTTTTATCTAATTACATATATTCAATCTCATCGACATTAGATGTTCTTCCAGATAATAAAAAGCCTTTCAATTGACTCAAGTCGAGAAAAATAATCAAATACACCAAATCTCAATCCCACATATTTATAAGTACATTTTCACCTAGTGTATCAATTCTTTCTATAGACTCTACTTCTCCGTATCCCCTCTCTCTCGCACCCACACAATTCCCTATCCCCGTATTCCTGCCCTTAGCATCCCTCTCTCTCGCACTCACAGAATTCCTCATCCTGCTGCCCCGCCTTTTGGAGGGGGCGTGGCCGCACAACATGGCGCCGCAGCAGGAGAAGCGGCAGTGCAGTGCTGCCACTGCAGCCGACAGCAGGAAAAAACAAAACAAAGCACGAGAGTGATTGAAAAGGGTGAAGAGTGGAAGTGTGGTGAATGGTGAAGAATAGAAGGAAAAATTGTTAGTTGATTTGAAGAGTAGAGTAAAATTTGAGAGTGCTTGATAATGGTATGGATGCTTCGGTTTTGAAAAATAGATGAATGAGTTGAGTGTTGCCCTATTTATAATAAATTTTATGTCAGTAGTATGTAAATAATTTAGCAAATTCTTCAATCTTCATGAAGGTAAAATATTTTAATATTTTTATTTTTTAATATATAACACTACTTGATATTTCTCCAGAATTTAGTATGTAAATTATGTGTGTTACAGTTTACAGTTATACTTGTATTTTAGTACGGCTGGATTGCAGTTTATCCAGAATACTAGAAATTGCAATTTTTTTGTTGTAATGTCTTATTTTAGCTAAAATATAATAAGGAAACAAAATTGGAGCGCGGAAACAGGTATTTATATATTCTTTTGGAAAAATAAATTATTTAAAAAATCCTGACAAAAACAGTACCTAACGCACAGTAATGTTCGAAGAAATTTTTAAAAAAATCCTGGCAAAAACAATACCTGACACACGTATTCTTTAAGAAATTTAAAAAAAATCCTGACAGAAACAATACCTAACGCACACCAACACATAGTTTAACAGATGAACGCAAATTTATGAATAAAAAAATCTGATGTGGCCAGCACATTACCTTCCGTCAGTTCTATGTATTTTGTACAAATTTCATACGGAAAGTTCCTTGCTAAAAATATATTCTATTTCTTGTACATTACCTTCCGGCAGTTGCATGTATTTTATGCAAATTTCATACAGAAAATTATTATTTTGTGACGTTTTCTATATACAGTGTAATGTATCTGCAGAAATAAAAGAATTATTGTTATTTCTTCTACATTACCTTAAAGCAGTTGTATGCATTTTATACAAATTCCATACAGAAAGCAAAAGATCCTATATTTCCAGTAAATTATAAGACAAACACACTATGTCAATTTCACTTGACACTGACATCCACAGCTGACATCTTTCAATCAGAATTTTCTTAATATAGTAGCTGTTTCCATAGCTATGGCTACTTTATGAAATTTAATTTCTTTATAATTTTTTAACTCTGTATCCATTTAATATTAAGTATAAAATGCAGTCAAATCGTATAAAGAATAAAATATTCTTTAATATTTATAATAACATCAAATGTGAAAAAATTATATTTAACACAGTTTTTTCAAGAAAAACTGTTAAAATCTTCAAATTATGGTACTTCCGGTTGACCAATTGTAACCAAAATCTAATCAGCTCTTCATATGGATGTAACGAAGAAGTATACGAAAAAAATATAATTTTTGTAACTGTAGTATTAGAGTTATCGCAGACGAAAATTTTGTTACACACACACACACACACATACAGACATCATCGTAAAAATAGTAAATTCGTATTCTAGGGACCCTAAAACGTGCTTATTGATTAAAAATTCATCATCGAATTTTTTGACCAAAGACAATACCTTCCTTACCTAAAGGTGACGGAAGGTAAAAAATGTTATAAAACGTAAGATAAGAACGTAAATAAGACATAATTTTGCAAATATACTTTAATTGAAACAGTATTATTTGTATGAAAGCGTAAGTACCTACTTAAACATGGAAATATATGTAGTTCATCTAACATAATTTTTAGCGGTATCTAGTGTTTTTAATGGTTTACCAAGTATAGATAACTATTCATATAAAATTCTTGAATTCTGGATAAACTGCAATTTAGCCTTTAGGGTTTATATAAAAATGTTATGGACATATTTTAATATTGTAATTGTAGAAAAAATAATTTTAATTATTATACCGTGAATTTAAGCTAAGACGCTATTTACTATTCTATTATTAATGTATTACTATACCGGGTGTCTTAGGCCGACCGACACATAGGAGGTTATCATGTGAAATCAGTTAATTGTGAATAGTATCTCCTCAGTGCATGATATTAAGTTGAAAATTCGTGTACTTATTGGAGAATACTAATTCTATGGATTACAGTCCAAATTAGTAAATTTAAATGTGTAATATCAGAAAAAAATAAGGAAATTTGTAGAATTTTCAGGATTATTGTGCACGAAAAATTTCAATAATATTTAATCCCCTGAACTATAGTTACATTGGAGTCCAGACGTAAGATGTACTCCTGTCTGTATCTGCATAAATTATTATCAAACAAAATCGACGACACTGCTGGCTTAAATAATGTTTACATTTATATTCCGCGCCTTTCATCCAGAATACATACGAGCATTATATTTTATATTCGTCACCTAAGGAGAAATTATGTTCTAAGACGTCCAATTACCCGACTGTGTTTCATTTACAATGATATTGTAAGGAAAATAGATATTGAGGTTTGAGGTTGACATTTTTAACATAAATTACGTTGCTTTTAAAAATATTTTGATTTCTAATCTACGTACATTTTGATATAAATAGAATAAATCTTATTCATATATATTTTTTCCTTCTATTGTGTATTATTTTTTTATTTTTATTATTTTTTATGTATGTATATTGTGTTTCACATTTTGCCTTAGTCTACGTCAAATATGTTTTTTGGGTTTTTGCTAATTTGTGTATCTCTGACCCCCTTTTAATTGGGATATCCTGTAAGGAGGTCAATAATAAATAAATAAAAAATAAAATTATTCATATCCTGCAAAAAATGGTTACCAAGTATTAGCTAAAATAGCATAGTGGTAGCGTGTGCGCATAGTAATAAACAAGACTCTGAGAGACTGGGTTCGGAACCAGACAGCAGTAAAATTAAATTTTTAATTTAAATAAATAAATAAATATATCATCACGGCTTATTACCCATTGCTGGGTGTGCCAATCTGCTTTGTACACAGATATCGGTAATAATGATATATTTGCACCGTGCGGGCGCTTACTAGGCGTCATCTAACGGACACATTCAAAATAATTTTATTGTTAATATGATTTTAATTTTTAATTTTAATTTAATATGTAAAATGGATACGTTATTTTTATTATAAATATTTATTGTAATTATTGTACAACTGTATGTTGTAATCAATGTGATTTAGATTTTACAAAATTCGTATAATTTATGTTTTAAATAATGTTTATATTTTATTAAAAGTCTATAAAAGATTAATAGTATATTAAGTATTAAAAACGGTAAGGACAGTTTACAGATCAAAGACAATGTTTGGAGACTGAGCGAAGCGAAGGTCCCAATTTTGTGTGAGATCGGTAATTCCTTAACTATACTATATACTATACTTATACTATTTGTTGCACGATCGACGCACAAAATTTAAAAGAAAAATAAGATTTGAAAATTATTATATTTTATTTGTCATTTTTTAAGTAAGCTTTGATTTTTATTCTTATTTATTTACCGTCTCGCCTCCTGAACGGTAAGTGAAGCACATCACTTACCGACGTGAGTCACATCACTTACCGTTCAGTAATTTGTAAATAAGACCTACTGTCTTGGAAACACTATCGGTAAATATAAAAAATAACCAGATTGTGCAAAAAACATATTAATAATAAAAATTATTTTGAAAAGTAAAAATTAAATTTTGCTGATGGATGGTTCCGAACCCGTCTCTCCGAGTTTTGTTTATTACCAAGCGCAAGCGCTACCACTATGCTATTTGTACTGTTATTTAGTAACCATTTTGTCCGGTATACGAACAATAATCCTAGAAATTCTACAAATTTTCTTAATTTTTTCTAATATTACACATTTAAATTTAATAATTTGGACTGTAATCTGTATATTTAATATCCTCCAATAAGTATACAAAATTTCAGCTTAATATCTTACACTGGGGAGATACTATTCACTGTTACTGGAAGAAAGTTACTTTTGACATAAATACATATTTCTTTAAAAATATATTATTATGTGGTATTCTTGAAAATTATGTTATTTATTTTGGTGTCAATGTGTGTTCTTTCTCTTAAATTTTCAATTAAAATAAAAAAATAAATCATCCAGTTACTTTTCAATCACGTTGGGATCATTTGGAAGTTTCCAAATATGACATAAATTTCATATTGTTCTTTAGATGTTTTGGCACAACATTTTCGTTTGAAATATAACTGTCAACTCATTATTTTAATAAAACTAAAGCGTTGACAAATAAGATTAAGGTTAGATTAGGTTTATATATTTATAATGAAGTAAGCTATTGACAAATAATCTGGTTCATTCACAAGTATCATTTTGTAAAGATTGTCAATAATACCGACGTTGGTTCAGAATTGACAAATTCATAAAGATTGTTACAAATGTCTTTATGATAACAACTTTTATATGAATGTATAAATAAATAAATATGTGAATTTGTATAAGACGTAAAATATTAAATGGAGAGTAGAGATGACATGTATATTTGTAAAATATATGTATAAACAACTGAATTAAAAATATGAATAATAATCTTGGTTTGGGTGGTAACGTGGCGGGCTACTCGATCCGCCACAAATCTTTATATCCGTAACAATCTTTATGGCTGTTTCTCTGAATAGGCCACCAGGTAGCCATTAGATTTTTTCTTCAACATCTTCAAAGCGTGCTTACAAGTTCTTAACAACGTTGACAACCTATGTTACATTTTACCTGGAACGGTACAATATATATATATATATATATATATATATATATATATATATATATATATATATATATATATATATATATATATATATATATATAACTAGTATCCACAGTAAGCTGAAATCATGGTATACATATACTGGGAGTTAATTTAAAAGCGGGCCATAGGCGGAAAATCAGGTTTTCATTGCGCAAATAATTTTAGGCAAACATGTTCCATTTCGAAGATGTATATTTTTAATTTCTATGCCTAAATCATTTATTTTGCACGCTTGGTAACTTATAAAAATTAATTTGAATTTTATAAATATTGCTCACGTGTAGTGAAAGCTATGAAAATTAAATAAAATAACAAAAAAATCATATCCTTTAAAATATTAAAAATTTGATTTGAAAGGTTACAAAATTTGAAGAATAATAATATTAATACATAGTTATTTAAGTATAGAATTTTAAAAAAATTATCTGTTTATTGATTTAAGTGCTGAATTTTATTATCTGTAACATTTATTTGAACATCGAATTCTATAAGTTCGCATTAATATTGTCCAAATATTACAAAAATAATTCATTTTTGAAAATCTAGCAGCCTATGTTTTTAACCTAAACTCAATTCTTTATTTAGGTATAGATATACATGTGATGTGTTAAAATGTACGTAATTTATAAATAAATAATTAAATAAATATTGGTAGAGTTTTGAAAAGAAAATATTAATAATTCATCCCTTAAATATATAAAATCCATTAAAAACAAATCTACCCATCCACCTGCTCCCTGCTCCTATTTGAATAACAAAACACCGTCGCAGTGTCACCTATTAACAAAACACCATCATCAGTGTGCATGAAACAGATGACATCCTAGTAGCGATGCTAAACAAAAACGCATCAATCACGCTGGCCTTTCATTTTTTAGCGCAACACGGGGGCAGTTGGCACCCCTGCAGAGAGCTAGGGGTGATCAGGTGTGCCAACCCCTAAAAAATACTTAAAACTCAATCAATTTATAGATGGAGATCGCGTCATTACGGCCACCTAGGAGGTCTTCAAAAGAGAGGGCTTCGATATGAATGAGCCTCAATAATTATAATGATTAAAGATCGAAGACTTTCAAATTGATTTTTAATTTTTGTCAGCATTGTATGTTTAGTGACGTTCCCAGGATTTTGGTCTAGGGAGGACGATATAGAGGAAATTTATATATAATTTTTGTGTATTTACTTTTCGCGAATTTTTTTTAATATATACCTTAAAAAGGGGTTCCAAATAAATAAATAAAAAAATGTGCTGGCAATGATTCCGCTTAATATTAATATTTGACCGTACCTAAATGCACTTGGTTTTTCCCCATTTAAATAACATTAGGTTTTGACACATTTTGGAACTGTATTTTTACCTTCAGTCACCTTTAGGTAAGGAAGGTATTGTCTTTGGTCAAAAAATTCGGTGGTGAGTTTTTGATGAATGAGCACGTTTTAGGGTCCCTAGAATACGATTTTACTATTTTTACGATGATGTCTGTATGTGTGTGTGTGTGTATGTATGTGTGTGTGTGTGTGTGTGTGTGTGTGTGTGTGTCTGTGTGTGACAAATTTTTCTAATGCGATAACTCAAATACTACAAATCAAAAAATTATAATTCTTTCGTATTCTCCTTCTGTACGTCCATATGAAGAGCTGATTAGATTCTGGTAAGAATTGGTCAACCGGAAGTACCCTCATTTGAAGATTTTAATAGTTTTTCTTGAAAAAACGATGTTAAATATCATTTTTTCACATTTAATGTTATTATAAATCTTAAAGAATATTTTATTCTCTATACGATTTGGATGCATTTTATACTTCATATTAAATGGATATAGAGTTAAAAAATTATAAAGAAATTAAATATCATACATATTAGTCAGCTATGTTATAACTCTGGAAACAGCTGCTATATTAAGAAAATTCTGATTGAAAAGTGTCAATGTCAAGTGCAGTTGACAGTATGTTTGTGTTATAATTTTGCTACTGGAAATATACGATATTTTGTTCTGTATGGAATTTGTATAAAATACATACAACTGCCTTAAGGTAATGTACAAGAAATATAATCTTTTACAAGGAACTCTATGTATGACATTTATACAAAAGCCGCTTTCTTTTTATTAAGACGATCAACTCCGAGTAGCACACATCTACCCTAAATCGTTCTTTTTAAAAGGGGATAAATGATCTTGTACTACCCAGTTTCTTCGTCCCCGCCCCCGCGAAGCACCACTTTTGAAACAGGATCATATAGCTCCTGAACTGATCCCGAATGTCAATCTCACGTCAATATGACTGACTGCTTTGTATTTTGTCTTTTTTGTAAGTATTTGATATTAAAATGACATCATTAGAAGAAATTAATCAGTTTGAAATGTTGTATCATGTTTCATTACCATAAGAAATACTTCCATACTTAAATACACAAAGGCAAAAGAATTTAATGTCAAAATCAAATTAACAGACAATAACTTCTTATTTTAAAAAAATATACTGTTCTTTTTAGGATTAGTTCAGTTCAGTTAAGTACGAGGTAAGATCAGTTCATTTTCCCCCTAAAAAGATAGCGCCTAAAATACATAGAACTGACGGAAGGTAATGTGCTGGCCACATCAGATTTTTTTAATAATAGATAGCTTTTTTGGGCTTTTGGGCGATAGTTTAACCATCTATAATTACCTTAAGAATAATTATTGGGACTTTAAATTTTGTACACATATGCTCGGCTCATTTTAGTATATATTCCAACATTTAGTGGATTTTTGAAACCTCCTACTGGCTAGGAAAAAATAAAGTTCCAAAATGTGTCAAAACCCAATGTTATTTAAATAGAGAAAATCAAGGGCATTTTGGCACGGTCAAATATTAATATTAAGCGAAATCATTGCCAGCACAATTTTTATTTATTTGGAACCATTTTAAGGTCTACCTCAATATACATATATTTTAAACAATTTCATATACTTATTTTCTCATATGTAAAATAAAAGTAAAAAAAAATTAAAGATATTAACGTATAGGAACGTTGCATTAAAAATATTAGAAACATTAAACAAGAAAATCTGTCACCTAATAGCATGATTTATACTTGAAAATGGCTGTCTCTTCCCTAGAAATTCTAGTGCAATTTCTTCATCACGACAATTTTTTTCTTGACTATTTCACTCATAAATATATAAACCAATCCAAATTCAGGATTCTACCTAGTTACCAAGTTTCATTTCGACAAAACACCGTCATAAAAAATTTTTCGCAGACTTTAAGCCAATAAGATGTCGTATTTTTACAAGGGACTTTTGATAAGCGAAAAATTTCTGACGTTTTGAAAACGTATTGTTTACATACCTGTCAAAGTCTATATATTATCAGTGTTATCAGTTTTTATTAAAAATGAGTTGATTCGGACAAGAAAACTATTTAAAATGTTAAAAAAGCAAACTGAAACAATACCTCTAAACACAATAAAAATTAGGTTTTTTTTCAAGAAAAAAATTATATAAATAATTACCTGATCTTTATTTTGGAAATAGTCTTCCGAACACCATTCGTGGTTAAATTTTATCCTGGAAAAATTTTCTGATTGCTTTACTCGAGCCTGTTGCCAATTTATCTCGTGACATTGATCAAAAATCACTCGTTTGACAACCTGTGATTTTTTTGTCAATGTCACTCAATAAATTGTTAAGCAACCGGCTCTCGTAACAATATGAAAATTTTTCCGGCAAAAATTTACCACTTATGATATTATATATGATAAATTGCAATTTCTTTTTTTATTGTGAACGATGCTTAAGTCAGATTTACTTAAGTGAGGGGCCATTATTAGAAGAAATTTCGAGATAAATGAACAAAACTTATGACAATTGTTACAGCTAACTCGAAATATCACTGATATAAACAAATATGTATAGGTCTAGGAGGGGGGGGGGGCGATAGCCCCCATCGCCTACCTACTGGGTACGCCCCTGTGTATGTTTAGTAAATACAGTACCGTCAAATTTTTATCCCAATGATTAACTTTTAATTTTTTTTCTTGTATTAAGTATCATTCACAACAAAAAAATTAACGTAGCGGTAGAATTAGTGGCAGTGGTAGTGGCCTGGGTAAAAGATTGACTGCGTTATAGCAAATGTATTCGTTCACATCAAAAAATTAAGAAAATTAGTAGTAACGCAGTGGCAATAGCAGCGGTAGGAGTTTGCAAACTCCAAACTTCTACGTTGCCACTACGCTACCACTTAATTTTTTTGACAGTTTTGACGTTTATTGACATCTGATTTCTGATTTCATCAGATAAAATGAGCAATAGAAAAAGGGTCATTTTGTGGTGTGCCTCAGACGTTGCGCTATATAAACAAACAGACTTTTAATAAACTTTGCAAAATTAAAAGTGAACACTTAACTTACCATTTTTGCTTATTTCAAAGGCAATTTGTGCTCACGCATTTTCTTTTTTTGAAATAATTTTAAATTCCTTTAATTCCTTCGCTTATCTCACACAATGGAGTACTTGTAGATAAGTGTATTTAATATGTCATCATCTATGTCAATTGCTTTTTGTGCAGAAATAAAATGACAGTTATAACTGTCAACCTTGCACTCTAGTAATTTATAATTAAAAATTCGTAGAAACTATAATTTCAATAATTTTTCATTGTGAACGGAAATAATTTTTACTATAAATTTCTTACGCTACCGATGCCACTAATTCTTACACTACCGCTATTTTTTTTATTCTGAATGAGCCTTTAGTTTTCGTATTACTAGAAACTGATTTCCAAATGATTTGCAAATTTTTCCACAGCTGATTAGTATTTGTTGATCTTATTTTATGACTTTTCTCTTCATTTCATCCCACAGATGTTCGATTGTATTCGAAGGAGGAAAAGGTAAAACCGTAAAAATGTATATTCGTAAATCCATAACGACTCTTTTGATGTTTAATTATAATCGAAAGCTTTAAACAATCCTAACAAGAATGAATTTTCAAATTGTCATGAAATAACTTTTTGTAACTATCACCTACAAAAATTAAAATATTTTCAGCTTCATACACATCATCCCAACAATGATTGGTGTTATTTCTCCTACCCCCTGCTTCGTCCCCATCCCCCTAGTGTCAGACTGCTCTCTGACAACTCATTGTTGCGTGCTGGAGATAAATGATTGTAAAATAAAACAAACTGTTCTCTCTCGCTCTTCTCTCCTCTGTGTATCACTAGCGTTTCTCCAACATCCCCTCGATGGTAGAGCCAGCAGAGTGGTAAAGTGCGAGCCTAATGTAGCGAGAAATGTGGACATAATCGCCGATATTCAATAGGGGTACGGGAAAATAAGGGAATTAGGGTGAAAGAATGAAGAGGATAAAGGAAGAGTTAATGGTGATAGGATGTGGTGAAGGGTGAATAAAAAAATATCGACTCGTATAATAAGCTACAAGGTACAGTACGTCTTAACATTCGAAAAAGTTGTAGTAACTTCCAAGGGTAATTTTACATTAGCGTATGGTCCTAAAGTTTTGAGAAAATTTTTAATGTTTTGTATTTATACCAAATAACGTTTAATCAAATTGTCGCTGGAAACAAAATACCACAATTAACTTGTTTTCATTTTGATAGTTTATACCTTGTTCCATTTAAGCCATTCAGTATTGCGGAGCATAGGGAATAGTTTTGACCTCTCTGATTGGCTGAAATTAGAGACAAGAGACAAGTTTACCCAATGTAATTTCGGCTACTTCAGATTTGCGCTGTTGCCAGTGCCATCTACTGAATGGCTTAAATGGAACAGAGCATAGTTTTTTCGATTTGGTGCAGCAAAATGTCATATAAGCTAGATATTCGTAATAGAATTTACAATCTTGTTTGTCAAATGCCTAAGTGTGATATTGTTGCAATTTATCGCGAGCACAATATCTCTGTGACAACAATTTATCGGACAATAAAAGATTGTGAAGAAGATATATCCTGTGTTAATTTTCCCAAAAGTGGTCGACCAAAAATTTTAAGCCGCATGGAAGAACAAAGATTAATTGCAGCCGTTAAAAGTTGGAGTGTCACAACAAACTGTAGCCAGAATATTTGATGTTTCGAACACCATTGTTTTTAGAACGCTTTCTCGAAATGACGTGGTGTTTCGAAAAAGAAGAAAAGCACCAAAATATACTATGGTCCAATTAGAAAAAAACCCTAGATGTTATCGTGCGTTAAGGCGCATTCATTTTCTCAATAAACTTATTGCAATGGATGACGAGAAATATTTTATTCTGTCACATTCAGAGATGAAAGGAAACGATGGTAATGGTAAATCTAAACGCAGACGTACATTGGTCGCGTTCGAGGAGAAGCCTTAACTGCACAACTTTATATTCAAATATGCCTTTCTAAACGCTACAATTTTTAAATACACATCACGCCAATGATATAGGTTTGTTCGTTCCGCTATGCTGCGTTTTACCGCAAAACGCGGCGGTAATTGTCACTGCGTTTTGCGATTCACTGCCAATCGCCGCGATAATAATTTAAGTTACTAAAAATTATGTTTCTGTTCGATCCGTTTGCGTTAAATTATTTTCGAAGATATTTCAGACTATTATAATTATAAAGGATACTCAGTAAAAATATATTATTCCATTTTCCATTATTTTAATTGATTACTATTGTTATCATTTAAATTTACCTTGTTACAAATCATAATTCATATGACACTGACATTTATATATTTTACAAATATATTTCAATTTCTAAAACTGAAACATTACATAGCATACTTATTGAAAATTAACAATTTTTTCCTAATATTTATTTGTCAAACACTGTCATACTGGCACTTCAGATGTAGACGCGAACATTACCGCCGATTATTTTTTTACTACCGAGTCATGAGTCACTGTAAAAATTATCACCGCCAGCCGCCGCGACGTTTTACTGCAAGTTACTAGAAAAACGGAACGAACAGAATCTAGTGACTTTACAGTGAACCGCGAATCGAAAAGAACAGCAAATTTCACCGCCGTGGTTTGCGATAGACGCAGGGTAGCGGAACGAACAAACCTAATGTTTTGGCCTGATTTAGCTTCATGAAATTACGCCAGAATAACTAGAGACTGGTATAATGAAAACAACGTAGACTTTGTTCCGAAATTGGACAATCCTCCCAATGTACCTCAAACTCGACCATTAGAAGAATTTGGTCAATATTGACCAAAAAAGTATACGACAAGGGATGGGAAGCTGCAAATGAAGAACAATTACGACGTCGCATTTACCAAAAGATTCGAGAAATAGATCCAGATGTTGTCCACAGGTTGATGGGGCAAGTCAGAAGAAAATTAAGGGCCATTGAAGATAATGGTCTATTATCAATAATGTAAATGTTAAATATTAATTGTTATATATAAGTAAAAGAGTTTTAAAAAAAGTTATCAGTATGTAAAAATTTTCTCAAAACTTTAGGAGCCATACGTTATTCATATTTGTTCCGAAATTGGACAATTCTCACAATATACCTCAAACTCGACCAATAAGAGAATTTTGGTCAATACGACATGGGATGGGAAGCTACAAATGAAGAACAATTACTACGTCGCATTTACCAAAAGTTTCGAGAAATCGATCCAGATGTTGTACAGAGGATGATGGGGCAAGTCAGAAGATAATTAAGGGTCATTGAAGATAATGGTCCATTATCAATAAATTAAATGTTAAATATTAATTGTTATACTTATTGCTAATTGTTGTCATAATTAGTTTAAAAAGTAAAAGAGTTTTAAAAAAGTTATCAGTATCTAAATATTTTCTCAAAATTTTTGGAGCATATGTTATTCATATTTGTTGCGAAATTGGTCATACGTCCCAATATACCTCAAACTCGACCAATAGAAGAATTTTGGTCAATATTGACCAGAAAAGTGTACAAGGGATGGGAAGCTGCAAATGAACAATTACGACGTCGTATTTACCAAAAGATTTGAGAAATCGATCCAGATGTTGTCCGGAGGATGATGGGGCAAGTCAGAAGTAAATTAATGGTCATTGAAGATAATCCATTATCAATCATTTAAATGTTAATTGTTATACTTATTGTTAATTGTCGTAATAATTAATTTAAAAAGTAAAAGAATTAAAAAAGTTATCAGTATCTAAAAAATTTCTCTAAACTTTAGGAGCATACGTTATTCATATTTGTTCCAAAATTGGACAATTCTCCCAATATACCTCATACACGAACAATAGAAGAATTTTGGTCAATATTGACCAGAAAACCATACGACAAGGAATGGGAAGCTGCAAATGAACAATTACGATGTCGCATTTACTAAAAGATTCGAGAAATCGATACAGATGTTGTCCAGAGGATGATGGGGCAAGTCAAAAGAAAATTAAAGGCCATTGAAGATAATGGTCCATTATCAATAATTGAAATGTTAAATATTAATTGTTATACTTATTGTTAATTGTTGTAATATTAGTTTAAAAAGTAAAAGAGTTTTAAAAAAGTTATCAGTAGGTTATTCATATTGTAAAATTTAGGTATTACATTCAAATGACAAATGCATAATTGTGTTAAGGTAGGTATTTACAATATATTATAGTTAAAAAATCACCCTAATTTGTATTGTAATGACAAGCTTTCCTGAATTAAATTATTATACATAAATTAAATTACTAAAATAGGTACGTATAATTCCGCATTATGTAGTATACTTTGCAACAAGAGAAAATAAAAAGTGTATGATCCAGTATTGAAAACAATACATGCTACGCGCGTATTGAATTCCCATGCAGTTTTAATAAAGCAAGATAATTAATTTTGTATTGTATCCATTTTCCATTTTTGCGTTGAGGGCTTAGCTGGCCGTTAACATAAGTCCGTGTTGATAATGTAAATGCAGGTGAAATTAAAAAGTTAATAGTTTCATGAGAGGATGCGAAAGCCAGTTAATTCCATATAATTCAGGTTAAGCGTGATTTCCATAAAAAAATCATTGAATTTGCCGCGGGCGTATTTGTTGAATTAATGCGAAATCTGTTTTATTTATGCATCCCATCATATTTTATTTGTAATTATTATGACAGTGCTAGCTGATCCTGGATTGCCACAATGCTAGTTTATAAATAATTGATTCGATAATGGATACAATATTAATTACTCTCCAATCCAGATGTTTTTTTCAAATACTTTTTGGTATAATGGATCATCATTTTCATATCAATTATATAAATATACATATACACGACTACCCATAAATAAATTTCATAGTTTTTATATTTATACGAGTAAGTTTTAATTTGTTTTGTGAAATGTCATTAATTTCATATTTGTTTGTGGAAATTTATTGTTTGCTTTTTAATTTTAATTAGGGGATGTGAACATTTTAAAATAATAATCAATGAACATCCATATTTGGTATATTTGTATTAATATGTTTTGAAAGCAATATGTGAACTATTTTCGTGTAAATAACAAATACATTAATGCCGGTTATATAATTTATACTATTTGCACAAAATATTAAAACCATACACAAATTTTTCATGTAAAAATTTTTACTAAACTATTTGTCATCCTTAAAAATATATTTATAGATGTATGTAAACGACTGAGATAGGGATAAATGAAAAAATTGTACTCAGAACTGCAGTCAGTTATATTTCTTTTATTCTAAGGCCAACGTTTCGCCCCCAATTGGAGCTTCATCAGGGCAAAGTAGCATCAGAGCTATAATAAAATGAAGATTAAATTTTAATTTCCGGGATAGAATAGAATTCACTAATCCAAAAATGAGGATTAGCTTAAACATTTTTGTGAATCGTTAATTTTTATTAATCTAAATACATACCTACATATTTACTTATGCTGGAAACTATTGAATTCCTTTTCTATTGTTATATTTACTTTTTTTCTTTTTAAAACGTTACTAATATTATTTTAAAATGATTAGTTCTTTGATAGTGACATTCATCTGTCAATTACATACTGCGTTTTGTTTGTTTAAACTTTAAACTTTAAAGAGTAGGCTCTGGGATTTAAATTGTAGATAAGTATATAAATTTATCCATAAATATATAGAAAAAGTATTAATGCAAATCTGTAAAAAATTTAATAATCTTTAATTTTTATAATAATATCAATCTCGAAAAAATAACATTAAACGGTATTTTTCAAAGAAAAACTATTTGACCTTCTAGTAAAATGGCATTTCCGGTTATCCGGTTTACACCAAATTCTAATGGGGCCTTTCTATTACAGAATTTTTTTTAATGATATTATTTGAGTTAGAGTGGAGGATCCACACATACACACAGAGACTATCGTGAAAATTTTATAATTTGAATTCTAGGGACCTTAAAACGTGGGCATTTACCAAAATCTCGATATGCGATTTTTAGCACGATCCCTATACCTCCCTTATCAAGGGTAGCGGGAGGTAAAATTACAAATCTTGAAGATTTTGACACGTCGACCACATATTTTTCAATGTGCTTTACAGAAAAATATGTGGTCGTCGTGTACGATTACAAAATACATAGAACCGACGGAAAGTAATGTGTTGGCCATATCAAATTTTAATCGTAGAACTAGAAAGAAGATAAATTTATAGCTATAGCTGTGTTAGTTCAGAAAGAAGAATCTGTGAAGTTAAAACCTTTCAACTAAAAAATTATGAAACAAGAAACAATGCGCTCAGATTTGCTTTGTCAAAACAATTTAAACGGCAAGTTTTATTTATTACAATTTAATTTTATGGTAATATTGCAATTTTCAGCTAATTGTATTGTTATATCAGGCAGGTTTTGAAATGTATGGTGCACGTAACTTGAAATGTTGACACTGTCAACTCAATTTGTGCAAGCAAATATGATAATTTTACGATCCATGATTTTCAGTTCCACGTCGAGGCGAACTGTCGAATATTAAATTTTTAAATAAGTGCCATATACAAATACAACATGTGTTTTGTATTGAAGAATGTAAGAACAGCTGTTGCTGTTATGTCTGCAACTGAGCAATGGATGTGTTGACAAAATAGTGGAATGTAAAAGTGTAGATCAATAAATTGTTCATTAATGTATTTCATTATTTAAAGAGTTTTATTTATGATAATAACTAACATGAACCTCGATTCGTTATTTGATAAAATTACCTTTATTACAAAATATGTCAAATCAGGTAGTTCATTCATAAACCGGTGGAGTACATTGTAAGTATTGGTTTTCCTCTTCTATAATTATATAATGATTGATACAATGTTTTAATGTAAACAATCAGTCAGAATCACACAATACACAAACTGTTAAAATGTGAAAATAGTATAAAAAACTTGTATTATAAGGCCTGTTAACGCACTCGTCCTTTGTAAAACTTGGACTCTTACGTTAACAGATTGCCTTATGATACTTGTGTTTTAATGTACTATTTGCCTCGATATTTATTTTGTTTAAATATTTATACCACATGTATAAAAAAAATATATTTTTGTTGACCAAATTCAATCTCACTAGTTGTGATAGAAGACGTGCTATATCTCCTCTATCTACTTGTATCTATCAATCTGCCGAGCAATTTCTATTAAACAATCTACCTCCCTACACTATCCAATAATTCCATCTCACTAGCTGAGTGTATTTAATCATCATTGTTAACTAACCAGAAATACTATTCTGCGTGCAATCTACAAAACAAATGTCCTGGCCAAGTTGATGTTAGAACCCATCCTGCTGTTGTATTGGGTGCATCTGCAATGTTCGTGACTCCTGCAAGCAGCAGGGGATTACCAGCAGAATCCCACGGATTCCTGCGGGCCTTACGGAATATTGAGGAGAACATGCGGCCGAAATAGATATCACTTATTATAAATAAATATGACTGCAGGAAGTTTATCAATATTTTTGGGATGCACGATTGCGGGATCAAAAGTAGTAGCCTAATGATAAATCAGTATAGTCTCTTAACAGTACAATCTCATCACGAAATGTGGTCTCCTAAAGGTCTGTATATATTTGGCTTCCTCATCAATTGAAAATCTTTGTCCTCCCAAGAAACTGTTTGTCTTAAAGAATAAATGGAAATCATATATAACCAAAATTGGCAAATAAGTTGGATGTGGAAGAAAATCCTACTTTATTTTCTTGATTTTAGCCGTTGCTATAACACTACACTGTAAAGTTTTAGGTAGTGTTGCCACAAGACGAGACGAGACGAGACTTGAGGTCGGTCTTGTCTTGGTCTTGACTAAGTCTCGACTACCTTGGTCTTGTCTTGGTCTTGTCGAGACGAAACTTGCAGTCAGTCTCGTCTTGTCTCGAGTCTCGACAAGACTCTCGACTCTGCGTCAATCAACAAATTGTTTATAATTTTATATAATAGTGCATGAAAATCTAAGAAAATCAGTACAATCATGTTTAAAAAATTATAATAAATATTTGAGATATTAATTTTTAAAGTCTTTTAGGATCATTGTCTACTTGATCTCTTCAAACAACTAATATGAAAATTTGTGTACATAGTGAGTTATAGTATTTATTTACCTTTGCGTATTTTAAGTAGGTGAAATACCTAGATATTGTTTTTCAATTTTACAGTTAATATTTGTATTCCATAATTTAATATATCGTTTTACAAACTTACTTGCTTATTACGGGTTTCAGCATTCCCAAATCCGAAATTATTTCTTATTTAATTCTGCAAATGTACACTTATAGTGTCACTGGTCAACATGAAATATGTATTAAAATTAATTACGAATTTATTTTCTATTCAACGTCAGTTAGGTACGTTATTATACAATTCATTATTCTTAATACAAATTTCATGTCGGCAGTGGCGCACTAAAAGAACACTGCAAGAATTGAATACATAACAAGAAATAATTTTCCAAATTTTGGAAAAATTCTTTTCGATTGAGAATCAGCACAGCGAAATGTGTATATCATCAGAATTTTTTTTAAGAGGTAATCTTAATACTAGGGTTTTCGGATAATTAAACAGAAAGTCACATTTATTTTTATTGGAATCAGGGCCGTAGCCAGATTTGTCAGGGCACTTTCCCCGACTGGTCGACCAGCGTCTTTAATAATAACGGTGTGGGTGCTCTAACCCACTGTAATATATTGTGTATATTATTATCGTTGTTCTTAGTGTAAATTGTTAGTTGTAAACAAAATGCGTGTCGCTCTCCTTATTTTCCCTTCCCCAATATTTCTTTTCATTGTCAAAGTCACGTATATTTTTTATACAACATCCCTTGCAGTGACCTTGGTAATATCAGGCTCCAAAAAATCCGCTTTCTCTTAAGTATTCTAAGAATTCGTACATCCCTACAATGTGTTTTCTCCAGGTCTCTACAAGTCAGTTCATCTCTCCGATTTAACTGTTTAATTATTTATTCTATTATATACCAAAATCTATGCAATTAATGCTCATTTATTTCTTTACGTATAGATCATAAATTATTATGCTTATTTTGCAATATTTACTATTTAAGCCAAGTTTCAAACCCAGTTTGTGAATTTCTAATAAAGTATCCAAATTTTTATATTCACATAAATTAATGTTTCACGAACACAACGAAAATACATAATTATAAATTTTTAAATATTCATACCTCTCTTCTTTTTACTAATTCTCAAACAATATTTATAGCGTTACTCTTGAGTGGTGAAGCACTTTTAGCAAATATATTCCAAAAAATACCTACAAACTGAAGTCGAGAGTCTTGTCGAGACTTCAAGACTTTCTCGACAAGACTCGGTACTGGTCTCGTCTCGTCTCGACTTTTCAGTCGAGACTAAAATTATGGTCTTGTCTCGACAAGACCAAGACGAGACGAGACAAGACCAAGACTGGTCTTGGTCTTGCGGCAACACTAGTTTTAGGCTAGAAACAGGGAAGATGAATCTTCAATTGAATTGGTGAATCTTCCTTTGAGTTTATTTAGGGTAGGAAGGTTGAAAGATGGTATGAAAAAGGTAGGAAATTTTGCCAGAGCAGATTCAAGTCACTTACTGGCACCTGTGTTGCACTGTATGTTGGGTAGGTGCTACTACCTTTGTAACATGTTTAGACCTTTAGGGTAGATTCGAGCTGTATATTCTTCACTTCAATTTGAGGTATAGTTCCTATCATAAAAATATAGACTTGACATTAATAACACGTAACAATGTAATATATGTATAATTTCCAAGGAATCATACATAAACAGTGGGAAAAGTAACAGAAAATGTTCAGTTTTACTAAATTTTGTAAATATGAAAAAGGTATTAAATAATGACGATTACTAATATTGAACAATTATTAAAAACTAATTAAGACTAAAACTATAATTAACTAGATAACACTAACACTATTTATTTATTTAACCAATTAACACTACTATTTATTTCCACGATATTACTAATTATTTATTTCACTACGCGTTCCAATCTTAGACTGCCGGTCTGTTGTAGACTCTTGTAGACTGTATACGCCATATTTATATCACTATATTTATGTGACTATATACTTATATCACGTTCAAATGGCCGCCTACCGACCTCCACAGCGTTTATATACTCAACTGACTCAACAGCGTCTGTATATTCAACTGCTCGGACATACAGAAATCACACCTTTCACAACACTATCTGTCTATTTATGTAACTCCCTGTGTAACTTCCAGAGCCTCAGTATTCCCGACTGTACGTATGCCACTATTATTCAACACCACTTTTACCTCTCGCTAAGAGAGGTATTGAATTCATACTAAAAATCGCATACCCAGATTTTAGTGAATGAGCACGTTTTAAGGTCCCTAGAATCCGATTATATTTTTACAATGATTGTGTGTGTGTGTGTGTGTGTGTGGATGTGTGTGTGAGGATGTTGGATCCACGATTTCTCAAATACTATAAGACTTAAGACATTTTCAACTACGGATTCCTCAATCTAACAATAATGAGAAGAGTTGATTTGGTAACAATTGGACAACCGGAAGTAGCAGTTACAAGAAAAAAATCATCTAAATATTATTTATCGAAAATTTATGTAAATACTTATATTAAAGGACGTGAAATTATTTATTCGATAAATATAAATTCATTAGTATATCTTCTATAGATTTAGAGATAAAGAAATGCATATAAAATAATTTGTTGTAAAAAATCTCAGATCAAACTACTTCAAAGCAACAAATTCAAATGTTTGTAATTGACACGTAAAAATCTCACTGTCAAAAATATTTATATGCCACTGTCAAAAATATTTGTACATCATTATGAAGATTATGAAAATAAAAAAAAAGTCAACAACGCAAAAGAATATATGTAAAAAAGAATATAAAAGGAATTTGCGAAAAAATGACGAATACAAAGAAAAAGAAAAGGAAGGTAGAAAGAAAATTCCGGATATTGCATATAAAGATAATGTATGTATTATACATAATTTATATTAAAATATCCCATAAACATGTGAGAATTATTTTGTAGTGAGACATAAATATATGTATATGTATTTAAAAATATTTTTTTTGTTTTTGCGTACAACCAGGTCAAATATCTGGCGAGAGGTTATGTGCGGGCCACATCAGATTTTTATTTATGTATTTTTGGGAATAAATTTATTATTATATACAATTTATTACTTTTCCTAATTCCTAATATAATATACTTTTCAAGGAATTTGCAATGTCCCCATGTAGGGTTTCATAGAAATCACTATAAGCATTTGTAACAACCATATAGGCATTTACAGATAACTTGTGTTACGGAAATTACAAATTACTTTAAAGTATTTGCATCCCATGAAGGGACACTTCGTGTCTACGTGGGAGTGAGGCAGGTTTTCCTACCCTAAACAGAGGTTGGTGCATCAACCTTTTTAAAAAAGAAGAATTGTTCTACCTTGGGGTTGCATATAGTTTCAACCCAAAAAGGTAGCTGCGGTTACGTCTAAACTTTACAGTGGGGCTGTCTCCTTGTTTCATTCCACTCTTCAAATTGGTGACCCCATCGTGTTAAAAAAACTATCGCATCCAAATATTTCTGGAAAAAATTCCGTAACGAATCATTATTTCCTGGCATGTGCCCCTTTTTGCATTTGCCCCTGCGCCACTGGCTAACCCCGGAAGCCATGTTGATGTCCGCCCGCCGCGATTAAAGG
>OY720453.1:68862410-68909910 GCA_963082715.1 Harpalus rubripes | reverse complement strand
TTTCGCTTTCTCTCTCTCCTATAGACCAGAAAAGTGTAACGGTCAAATTTAAGCGCCAAATTCAAACTCAGTTCATAACACTAAGAACATAATTTTAATCGCCGTGTATTTCTTACCAGGGAAATTTTACCTCAACTTTAAAGGCCGGGAAATCTCATAAAAGTAAGTCTCTTGTGCAAAACATTATATGTACCACCTAGAATGATCCTTTATCTCAAGATTCGTACAATAATATTCACATGAACTGTGCACATAATTATTTAAATAAAAATACAACACTACAAAATACAATGAACGTATATCTCGATTGGTCCTACAACTTCGGTACGCAGCCAACCGCAGCATAGCTTGTGTTGCACTTGACGTATTTACAGACGGGTGAGGGACTATCCACGACATACGGTAGTTTAACTTACATGTAACATTTTATTTTCTAATAATTTTCTTACTCTACCTTTTCAAGGTTTTTAAACAGTTGCAATCTATTACTAAATAAACAAACTATCAAATCCTTAACAAGAGCTGCTTCATTTTTTTTTACAAAATACCTTTTTTTTGTCAATAAAATCACAAGAAACCTATACTAGGGAATTCAAACTATGAACTCGCGCCAAAAGCAAATTCTAACCTTACTTTTCTGGTCTATTGCCTGACCTTTCTCTAGCTGTCTCCCTTCATGACCTGCGCATTTCATAGTTCATGACATTTGGCACAACCTCTAATAGTGAGATGTGTAAGGATGAACAACGAAAGACCTGCGAAGGATATTTGAATATCTAAATAAATAAGAGAAAAGAGAAGGTACGAGGAAGTTTTGGAACAAATTTCAATAATTTTTTTTGTACAAAATAAATAAAGAGGGCCATGGTCTGCCACAAGACGCATCTTACTGCAGACACCTAGCATTAGGTTTTGGGCGTCATTTGCATCGATTTCTCGGAGAAAATCCGGGCTATTCTGTAACTCAATCATTATCATTTATCGATTATTATCAAAGTAATGATCGATTGCAATTCAAATTGATAGTCGATAACACACTGAAATTTATCGATCAGTAATGATGGATATATGGTAGTAAATCATAAGTATTCTTCGCAAAATACTAGTATTAACAATAATTTTTTTGTTGGATTCATTTGTGCAATGAGTATTCTTGACCAATAATCAAAATATCGTTTGTTATAATCAATAAAAAATAATAATATTAAGGGACTCAATAGAATAATGTGCCTATATAATTGTTTAAAACTAAAAAATATTTTGTCTCACTAAAGTATTATGAAATGTTTATTGCTACGATACGGTGTATATAAACATATCTATAACAACCGGGGCATTATATGGGGACATAATAGTTCATTATGCCCTCATTAAAATCCGATCGTCGTTTATGGACTTTAAATTAGAAATAGTATGAACGGTATATTGAAAATTATTTTCTTTTTAATTACAATTCGTTACAATAATAATTATTGATTACTACAATTAATATATTAATTGATTACAACAATTAATGTAATAAGAAACAGCTTTGAAAGCACAACATAGAAATCATTTATAATTTAATAATAATACATAAAATAGATTATGAAGAGGGCCTTAAAAAGCAATTTACTTTCACCACACATGTAAATAGTAAATACGTCGAATTGTAGACTGCAATGTTTCGCATTGATTTTTGACGGATGGCGGATCACTCATTTTTTTGGGGACGATATTTATCCACGTTAGAGTTAATTTACCGTCACATGTTACCCATACAAAGCTGTACAAACTCTCTAAAATGTAATAATATTTAGAAATAAGTGCATAAGAAATAAAGAACTGAGATCAATCATGTGAAAACGAACCTCAAAGACAAGAATGGAATAATTAGGGGAATATTTATTATTATTATATTATATTATTCAAAACAATTTATTTACACCGTTTCGATAAAATATCTTTCAAAACTTCAAATTCACCCATTCCATCATCTCCAACGATTTAAAACGTTGATTTTTTTAAAATAAATATATGTTGATAATAAACAAAACAATTAAACAACATCCTTAGCAACGCCAAAGCTTAAGCATTATTGTAATCAAAATTATTATAAATAAAAATTGGACAAAGAGGGCCACTCTTTATTTAAGTTCATAATTTTGTTGCTTATGAAATAGTTTTAAATATTATAAAACTTGAAGCAAATGCATTTTTTATTACAAAAAAAATGTTGTAACTTGTCCCAAAACTTATGGGAAATATGTCCACTGCAACGCATAACAACAAGCGGTATATAAATACTTATATTTTCGTATGAAATGTCCGAAGGTCGGTATGTATCACGTATCACGTGTAAAGTTCTTTATCACAGTGTATGTAAGTGATCGGTCATAAATCTTTCAATTTTTATCAGTTGTGAATTGACATGACGAAGAACGCCGCCATAAGCCATAACAACAAATACAATCAAAAATTATGCTTACAAGTTACAAAATAGAATCTAATGAAATTGACTTTCAAAATTTTCCTGTTGCTACTTTGCAAAATAGAAGGCTTGTAAAAATTTGTTTCCATATCTAATCGACCTTGCGTATTTTTGTGTTCATTGCGTATGTTGTACTAACGTTATCATACATATCATATTTCATTGTTTACCATGACGGCTTTATTGCTGCTGACTGCTGTTAGGTAATAATGTTAGGGAGAATATACCAGACTAATTGACAAACAATATTTTTAATCTTCATTGCACCATTATAAAATAATTAATAAAATCAATACAACAATAAAAGCATCAAAAACAGTCCGCGCATTTGATATAATAGTTATTTATGCTACAAGAGAGGTAAATAGTATTTACTACATATAAGATTTTATTTTGGAATCATAAACCTGTTTATCCGTCCTCAAAAACGGGCGCAATTTGGCTATTATTGCCCAAGAGCTTATAAAGTTGCCAAGAAACAGCTTAGTGATGCACGACGAGGCGAGAGTACTTTCACATCTCGTCTCGTCTCGTTGCATTATGCGAGACGAGAACGAGAGCGAGATTGCAATTTAAAATTCGAGGCGAGATCGATATAACAACTACGAGAAGCGAGAAATCTCGCGAGATTTTCGCGAGAGTCTCGCACTAAAAAGTATATTACTTTATAGCTTTGATTCATAAATTCAATGAAAAATGCACCGTACAGGAAGTGGAGTCAACGGTAATTAGTGCTAAGAACACGTGAATGTGAAAATAATATGAATTGACTATATTTTTTGAGTCTATCTAGAGTCGAATGACATCGGTCGCAGAGCGAGGAAATGCAAAATAAAGACTAAATAGGTTTTGCATCTAATAGAACTAGTTTTTCTCCAACATTTCAGTCCCTAATTGATCTCAAAACTACAGTTAATACAATTCTTGTCGTCACTGAAAAGTAAAGGATCTTATATTAATCGTCGATAGGCAGCAGGATATGCTAAAAGATTTAGATTTAAAGAAAACCCTGGAGTTTATTAAACAAACAGGACTCCTAGAATAGGAGTAAATCTGGAGGGTACAATAGATCTACATGTCGCAGTACAGGGATCCACAGGAGACTACCTCTTGTAATATAAATATATAAGCGTCGATAGGAGCCAACACGGAGTGAAGCGGTACAATAAGTAAAGTAATAAACATTGTTCTGATTATTGTTTTTAATGCATTCATTCTGACTTTATAGTCGTAAAACTTTGTATTCATTCTGTCAATCATAAATGACATTAATAGACAAGGATAGCATTAATCTAACAATTTAGCGAAGATAAAAATGGGCTAGAACAAAAATAATTCAGCGGATACAAGGAAACAACCTTTTAATTACGGTTTATAAATATAAGAGGTGAAGAAGGAAGTGTTTAAATTACCTGAAAATTAGTTTTGAATGTACAGACATATGTGTAAATGCATCAAAAACAAGATTAAAATATCGGTAGAACAGTACTTAACAAGACACCTGTCCGCCGTGAAACTATCATTCGCTTGGCATTATTGGTTATATTTCAGCAATTAAGTTATGACAGTCTCCATGTTCTTCTCGCATTTGTTTAAAAAGCCGAATCCACCAAGTGGATACTAAATAAAGATGGGTGTATATATCTATATCATTTCAGACTCGTTCTCAAGGGTGAAGTTTGTGACGTCAAACTAAATCATAAACCTAAAGTTTGGACCTTGCAATGTTTAGCTTATTATGATTTGGATTTAGAGACCCTAAATTTTGAAGTGTAAATGGAGTCATTACGTAATATGCGGCCAAAGTCTTTAAATCTAAAGTATAAACCATAAATCTAAACCTAATTTTTCTCTCGCATTTGTACAATTTATCTTAGTAGTAATTTCTTAATTACACGTTTCTATAGCATCACTTTTCAATTTAACCTTCGGTAAAATTCTCCTTAAATTATCAAAGTCGCTCGTGGACGTAAATCATTGTCAATAGCCCTTAAAGAGAAGTCTTTGATACGATGCCACATTAGACTTTACTATACAAGAGAGATAATGTTTCAGTTGACGCTAGGGTTGGCGTAGCTCAGTTGGTAGAGCTCCAGACTAGACATTTGGAGGTCCTGGGTTCGAACCCCGGCGTCAGCTGATTTTTCTCTCGCATTTGTACAATTTATCTTAGTAGTAATTTCTTAATTACACGCTTCTATAGGGCGCGATAGAACATTGTCACTTCGACAAGACCAATGTTTTGACTTATTTTAATTTTGAATTGTTGAGAAGTTATTATTTTTAATTTCATGTGTTTTACTGGCTGAAAATTGTACAGTAATAACATTTTAGCAATTGAAAATCAAAATAAGTCAAAAGATTGGCCTTGTCAAAGTGACATTGTTCTTGTCAAAATGACATGCGCACACAAATCAGCTGACTCCAAGCACGTCAAGAACGCCCGAGTCACGTGTCTGCTCGTGCCCTATAGCATCACTTTTCAATCTAATTTTTATTTGTGAATGCACCTTTAGATTGTCATTGTCATTTTATTTGTCATGTTAGTACTAGAATGTTATGTGGTAGGGCACATTGCATAGAGGCGCTACATGTAAGGTTAGAATCTCGGCCTACTGATCGCCGACATCAATCTATCAACAAAAATGGATGGGTAGTCACACCTTCTAGATTTATACACCGTGCTTTTAATTTAAATGACATTAAATTCAAAATCATACATTATAAGAATAAGCAAATATTGCATACAAGTTTAAAATATCTAATTGTTAGTTATATAACAAAATTTTATTCTATTCATTGCCAAGATATTTTGTATATTTAGTGCAGTCATCTTCTAAAAACGAAGCATCAATAATTTATTTTAATTCCGAAAGACAGAAAATAAACATAGGTCGGTACAACCAACGTCATAATAGCCTATTTACAATATCAGAGTGGAAAAAACATTTTAATTCTGTGACATCAATGTCCGACTTCTCGTCTTTATCATTCTGTGATCGAATGACACTTTTTAAAGCTTAAATTTTAATTTCGTTTGTGATGGCATGTTTGCAGGAGCTTAGGTGGAATTGGCCTGCGAAGTCAGGGTAGCTTGGTTGCCCCATCTCTACTGTCACTGTTCCAGAGTTCCAACTCTCGCACGGAACATATTGTTGGACTGTGGACTGTGTTTGTTCGGTCCACGTGCCCGCCATGTTGATGGGGAATGCGTGAGAATCTTTTTCAGATTGTTTTTCACTCTCATTTTAATTTGAATTTTTGAATAGGAATAAAAGTGTTTGTGAAGTGAAGTGTTTTCAATGGTTTTGATTTTTGAATTAGTTTAAAATTGAAGGACCATTCATATACAATAGAAAGGATTAAAAATATAAATCTAACAAAAGAAAGAAGCTCAAAGTGGGTAATGTCCCGATTGTCGTATAAATAAGGTACACTGGCTTGCAAAAAAATCGCGTACACCTCAAAAATCAAGTAACCGAGTTTTTACCTTTTTGCAGCTATGTAAATACGATTTTTTAATCAACAGTCAATGGAGTTGTCACTGTTGTCATTATCTTGTCACTATTTTATCTATTTTAAAGCAAATTCATTATTGTGTTTTAAGTTATTATTAAATTACAAATATAAGTTCCAGAAAAATTAGAGAACAACCAAGTATGTAATTCTCTTTTCTGTTAACTTTGACATCTTATTTGACACTAGAGACTTTGACAAGTCAAAATTCAAGACCGGCCAATACAGCAAAAAATGAGTGTACGCGATTTTTTGCAAGCCAGTGTACTAACAATACTGGAAATCTCAGCCAATAGTTATTTATGCTATATGAGATGTAGGTACCATTTACTAATCGAGGACCATTTTGCGCCCGCGCTCATGTTGCATGTAAGATTTTTTCCACTCCCGATTATTTATTTTTTCCCTGTTCATTTTCATTACCAGATATGTCAATGCTGTCAAGAAATACAGTTGGCCAGCACATTACCTTCCGTCAGTTCTATGTATTTTGTACAAATTTCATACAGAAAGTTCCTTGCTAAAGATTATATTTCTTGTACATTACCTTCCGGCATTTGCATGTATTTTATGCAAATTCCATACAGAAAATTTATAGCAAAATATCCTATATTTCCAGTAAAATTATAAGACAAACACACTATGTCAATTTCACTTGAAGCTGACATATTTCAATCAGAATTTTCTTAATGTAGTAGCTGTTTCCATAGCTATGGCTACTTTATGAAATTTAATTTCTTTGTAATTTTTTAACTCTATATTCATTTATTATTAAGTATAAAATGCAGTCAAATCGTATAAAAGAATAAAATATTCTTTAATATTTATAATAACATTAAATGTGAAAAAATGATAGGTATTTAATATAGTTTTTTCAAGAAAAACTGTTAAAATCTTCAAATGATGGTACTTCCGGTTGACCAATTGTGACCAAAATCTAATCAGCCCTTCACATGGATGTAACGAAGAAGAATATGAAAAAATTATAATTTTTGAAATTGTAGTATTAGAGTTATCGCAGACGAAATTTTTGTCACACACACACATACACGCACACACGCGCGCGCACACACGCACACACACAACACACACACACACACACACACACACACACACACACACACACCACACACACGCGCGTACACGCACACGCACACGCACACACACACACGTACACGCAAACACACACATCATCTTAAAAATAGTAAATTCGTATTCTAGGGACCCTAAAACGTGCTTATTGACTCATCATCTAATTTTTTGACCAAAGACAATACCTTCCTTACCTAAAGGTGAAGGAAGGTAAAAAAAAAAAGTATTCCATGGAAAATTTAAGAAGAAAAACGCTGTCATCTGCCATATTTGTCACGTCAACGGTAACTTTTGAATGGAAATATTTATGAAATGAGGACAATTTGGTAGAAATTAAATTCAAATTTATAAATTATAAGGATGATTTGACACAAGTTTAAAATCTCTTACAGGTGTTGCAAGTGTCACAAGGGTCACTTTTATGCCATTTAAAATTCGAAATAATTTCGGCGTCGGTCAGTATCTCTAGATTCCCGATCAGACACTACTTCAGAAACTATTCCAATAACTGTATAAAGATTATTTTAATTTAATACAGACTTCGTATTTTTACAGTTAATAGAGTGAAGTTAATATATTTGTTAGAAGAGAAAATCGCAAGTGGCAGTATGTCCGTATTTAGCGAATATCCTTGGTGTAGCCGTATAGCGTATCTGGAGCTAAGTGAAACTAACTTCACGTAATGAGACTGGGGTAATCCTGCACCTGGCTAAGCATACAGTATACTGTGGCTTCATTTACACGCTGCACCACATCATCAATTAATTGCAATCCTTGCTCTTCCTTACAAACGATCCTGATCCTTACGCTCACTTCATTATTCATAAGAGGATACTTCAAATTTCGCGCTGATTAGAGTAAAAAGGTTACTATCCCCTTACGTTTTAGTTACGGTTTAGAAAAATGATTTAAATATTGTAACGTTTTATATTTATTTATTTTGGTGAAGTTAAAATATTATTATTTAAAATAAGTGTTTATTAAACTATAATGAAAATGACTATTACTAATATTAAACAATTATTCAAAAAGTGATTAAGACTAAAACTATAATTAACTAAATAATACTAGCACTATTTATTTATTTAACAATAAGGCCAACGCGCACTTCAGCGACCGAAGCGAAGCGCGGCGAAGAGAAGATTTTTCATTCAATGTATTATTATGTGTATACGCACTTTGGAGCAGCGAAGAGCAGAGCAACGAGACGACTATTCACATAAGAATACATTGAATGAAAAAACTTCTCTTCGCTTCGCTTCACGTCGCTCAAGTGCGTGGCGGCCTTTAACACGACTATTTATTTATATGACCTTACTAATTATTTATTTCGACTATTTATGTCATTGTTTATTTATTTAACCAATTAACTGTCCGCCTACCGATCTCCACAGCGTCTATATACTTAACTGACTCAATAGTGTCTGTATATTTAACTGCTCGGGCAGAAGTCACACTTTTCACCTCACTATCTGTCTATTTATGTAACTCTCTCTCTCTTCCACAGACTCAGTAACACCGATTGTCCGTATGCCACAATTCTTCAACACCTCAGCCGAGTATCCACTTCCACTTGCCGTTACTGTCCCCGTATACCTAGCTTCCCAATACTCTTCAATACTACAAAGTATTCACTTCCACAGCTATCCCAGTTAACCAGTAACTTCCCGAGTCCTCCACTCGACACTATACTGCATGCGCTCACCACGATACTGCTGTGCTTCACTAACGCTCTATGTAAATGTCTCTATATGTCTCTCCATGTAACTAACTCACTCCCGAGCAAAGCTGCGACCCTTTTATACAGCTGCCATTAACTTCCAGAGAGCTCTAGAATGTTCGACCGCATAATAACAATGAACTAAAAGGTTCAAGCGACCGGAAGTAATTAAACACCTCGCGGCTTGTTTGTTTACGTAGCCCGGCTGCTAGCGCGATTGCGTCATCGCTATACTTCGACACTTGTTTCGGTTAATAGTTACCGGTTTTTAAAATTGCTTAACTTAAAACAAGTTTCTAGTCCTGCGTTCTAGATCTTTGTTTTCTATAAAAATTTAAATTTATCAAGAAGCATTTTGTATATTCATCTTTTTTGTCAAACGTGACAAATAAAAAAGTCCAAGTGTCAATTTATAATTATAGTTGTCAAGAAGAGTTTTCTTTAAACGAAATATTTAAAAATGGGTGCGGAGGCATTCAAAAAACCAAGTTTTTGGCTAAAACTTATTGAACTAGTATGTATACACAAATATGCATTTTATAAAATGTGTGTAATAGAATTACTGACATTTGAAGTCATTATTAACATTATCTACGCAATATTAAGGCTGTGTCCGACGTCGCATTTTGGCATTTAGTATTTAGGTCTACCTCACAATAATAGAACTCCGAATATTGGTTTGTATTGGGAACACTAACATCAACAAAAGTGAATTATACAATTCGATTTAATTTGAAGCTTCAAATTAAATGTTAATATTATATTTCATAAAATAGGATCTGGCACCCACAGAATAACATGCGACCAGTGGAATTTTAGGGAACTAAATTAATAGTGGCCAGTAGGACATGTCAAATATGTAAACGTCAAAAAACATCGTTTCGTTATTCACTTGAAAATATGCGAAAAATAAGCGAATAAAAGAAAATGAATATAATATACACCAAAAAGTGTTGTGTTAAAAAAATAAAGTTAACCGACTGAACGTATGGAAAAGAAATTTTAATACATCACAAATCTTTGCATAGCACAAATATAATTTGTAGATTAATTGATACGAATTTAGGCCTGTATTCTCGTGTGGCCTCGCTTACTCTCTACATTTTATGGTACTATTCTGTAACTTTGCTCTGTAAGACTGTAACTCTATAGACTCTATAAGCTATAGAGCTCTGTAAGACGACAGCTTACAAGGTAGTAAAATTACCTATTCTGTAACTCCTTCTATAACAAGTCTCGCTACAGTGTTATTCTTATAGAATGCCTAACTTCATTCCTGTCTAGCTGTCAAATATGTTACAGTATATTTGACTGTAATTTTATAGGCATTCTAAAAATTATGAAATAGAAACGATTGTTATATACATAATACACTATAAAATGGTAGGTATGTTGGTTCAGAGATATTCTATAATATATTTATGTAGTTGAATAAGTAATAGATTCAATCACGATTTTTTCATTATTATTAATTTCCATAAATATATCAGATTTACAAATATGTTTATGATTAAATGAAATATATAATTATTGAATGAAAATACGTTATGTTTTGATTTTTGCAGGTAATCAATTTTTGTCATTGTTGTAATCAATGCTTGTCATTGTTAATATTTTTTTATCCCCTGTGTTTTAATTATTGTAATCTATTCTCCTCGCTAGTGTGATCTATTAATATTAATTATGCAGTCATCATTTAATGACTGTTTCAATTATTCTTTGAAACTGTGAACAGTTCTCTACCATTAATTTGTACTCGTACTTGTACAAGTAGGTAGGTAGGGTTTTCTTCAAATTATCGTGACTGGCGGAAACTGCCCTTGTCTTTAGCTTTGAATCAATAATTATGACAAATTCTTAAGTATAACTATTTAAAATTATTCATCTTTATATTAAAGAATAAAAAGTCGCTTTAATTAAAGTTTTGCGATAAGTTTGTTTAAAAACATTTCTTAATTAGCAATGTAATTCATTATCTGTTACAGTGATCTGAATGGATTGTGATAAGTCTCTATTTTCATGGTAAAATATTTTTTTTAAACATAAATTTCTATAAGAATTCGTAGGATGTATGTATACCTTCTATGTTTTTCATTTAATAAAAGATATAATAAAAATTGTTAACTTTTGCTTTTAATTTCCATATTTATTTAAATTTTTTATATAAAATATATATTTGACGTTTATAATATGCTCTGTAAATACTTTACAGTCAAGATTTTGGCGCTGTAAGATTTATAAAAATTTCTATAACTCTGTAGCGCTTACAGTACTGTAACTTGGTTACAGAATAGCAATTTGCTTACATCCTGTAACGTTGAGTCTATAGAGCTTATAGAACGGTACAGAATAGCACCATTAGTGAAGTGGAACAAAAACAATAGCACGAATGTATTTTATGTATATGACATATAACAATAATAATAAATGTTGTTTGACTAAGATATCAAGTAATTATTAACACCGTATCCACATCATATTATTGGTCATGCATTAATTGACAAATTTATTTTTATTTCGTTAGATATTATGCATCTTCGGCACAGTAATCTACACTGCCTTGCTACCAGGAGAGCAGTTCTACATGGACCGCTCAACAGAGATGGCTTTGGCGATGTGTCAATGCAACTCCATCATCACCATAATTGTCCTTATTGTTCTACTGTTCTTGGATGCTGAAAACGCTATTCTGGAATTGTGCCTCGCTGGCGCTGAGGGCATCACTAACATTGCAGTAGGCACGCTATTGCTTTGTCATGTTGGATCCCGCTCTCCCATGTGGTATCTCATCATCGCGATAGTTTGTATTGCAACTGGGATTGTTATGCTTATAGATCTTATTGTAGTGATTAAGAAATCAGGTGGTGGAAGGCGATTTTCATCATAAAGAAATGTAATTGTATATTATGTAGATTATATAAATAATAAAAATGCAGTTTTTCTTTAATGAGATACTATACCATAGTCAAATTTTTGTTTAAATTAATTAGTTCGCAAACTACAAGTGAGTGAAGTCGATTAATAATTAGGATGCTGTATCAGGTCTTTGCAATTTGATTGGTCGCCTGATTTTAAAAGCGAGGCCCGCGCGCCTTTTGCGCCCGCTTCCGTTAATTCATCAAAGGAAAAACACTAGCACCATCCACCGCAATAGTTAGTAATAACAATATTGTCAAAGAATGGTCAAACGGTTTTAATTTTCTATAAATTATTTCTTCTAACGCTAGATTAGTGCTAGATTCTAGCAAATCGTCACCTTTAGGTTAAGGAAGGTATTCGGTGGTGAGTTTTTGATGAATAAGCACGTTTTAGGGTCCCTAGAATACGATTTTACTATTTTTAGGATGATGTCTGTGTGTGTGTGTGTGTGTGTGTGTGTGTGTGTGTGTGTGTGTGTGTGCGTCTGTGGGTGTGTGTGGGTGGGTGTGTATGTGTGTGTGGGTGTGTGTCGTGTGTGTCTTGTGTGTGACAAAATTTTCTAATGCGATAACTCTAATACTACAATTTCAAAAATTATAATTCTTTCGTATTCCTGTTCGTTACATCCATGTGAAGAGCTGATTAGATTTTGGTTATAATTGGTCAACCGGAAGTACCCTCATTTAAAGATTTTAACAGTTTTTCTTAAAAAAACGATGTTAAATATTATTTTTACACATTTAATGTTGTACATATTAAAGAATATTTTATTCTCTACGATTTGCATGCATTTTATATTTCATATTAAATGGATATACAGTTAAAAAATTATAAAAAATTAAATATATAGGGCGCGAGCAGACACGTGACTCTAGCGACCTTGACGTGCTTGAAATCAGCTGATTTGTGTGCGCACGTCATTTTGACAAGAACAATGTCACGTTGACAATACCAATGTTTTGATTTATTTTGATTTTGAACTGCTTTAATGTTATTATTTTACAATTTTTAAGCAGTAAAACATATGAAATTAAAATTAATAATATTTTAGCAGTTTGAAATCAAAATAAATCAAAACATTGGTCTTGTCAACGTAACATTGTCCTTGTCAAAATGACATGCGCACACAAATCAGCTGATTCCAAGCACGTCAATGTCGCTGGAGTCATGTGTCTGCTCGCGCCCTATATTAGCCAGCTATACTATAACTCTGGAAACAGCTGCTATATTAAGAAAATTCTGATTGAAAGGTGTCAGTGTCAAGTGCAGTTGACAGTATGTATGTGTTATAATTAAATAAAAAACAAGAAATATAATCTTTTGCAAGGAACTTGTATGACATTTATACAAAATACATAGAACTGACAGAAGGTAATGTGCTGACCACAACAGATTTTTTTAAATATAAAAAAAACAAATGTTTAATGTTAATGTCAAGTTAGTCTCAATCAATCATAAAGTGTCAGTTTACAATTATAACTGTTACGTAGTGTTTTTCTCTAAAAATAGGTGCTAATCAAATCCATTTTTATGAAAACTTGTAGTAAGTATAAATATACACATATATTTATTTAGTACGAAAAATATTGAAATAAAAGGGAACTTTTTTAAATAATTTAGAAATGATATCCTAGTAAAATGCATTAATCCTATGCACAAAAAAGACGAATGTATACTACTGTACTAAAATATGAAGCAAAAATTCAAATAAATTGTTCCTATACTAGAACTATTAATATTTTTAAAAAATCAACACTAATCCTATACGAGTACTTCCGATATCCTGCATTGTTTATAAATAATTATTAATATATATTAATACCGTACGAGAAATGCTATTAAATTTTGTTTTCCCCATTAAGATCAAAGTCATATTCTAATAGAAATTTTATAATATTTTTTTTTTTGTAAGTTTGTATTGAACGATGTAAGTGTTGATTTTTTTAAAATGCCAACATTTCTAGTATAGGAATAATTTATTTCAATTTTCGCTTCATATTAGCCAATCCTCTTAACCAGTATCCTATTCTTAAAAAAATCTTTTTTCTAGATTGTACGCCATGTGAAGCCATCTGCCTGGCCAACGTGGCAGCTGACTTGGAGCACTCAGCTCGCATGGCCATGGCGATGTGTGAATGCAACTGCATCATCACCTTAGGTGTCCTTATAATCCTACTCTACCTAGATCATGAAAGCCTATTCTTCAGTGGTGCTGCAGGTTTCACTAACATTGCAGTTGGTACACTCTTGTTCTGTCGCTGTGCGTCCAATACTCCACCGGAATATCTAGTTATGTCAGTAGTGTGTATGTTTAATGGAATCGCAATCCTTATGGATATGATTCAAGTGATTAAGTTTCAAGATTAAAGAAATGTACGGAATATTGTGTTTTATTCAAATGATTTGTTGGATATATATATATATATATATATATATATATATATATATATATATATATATATATATATATATATATATATATATATATATATATATATATATACAGGCTGGTGACTTGGACTACGCAGCATAGGAGTTTCAATGGTAAAATTTTAATGTGCAGTTATTTGCCCCCCTAATTATTTTAGAACAAAATTGTATTTAGTTTTTTGGAACAGGAAAAAATACTGCATCCCAATATGCTTTTGATTATAATTTTTCATTTTCCGGAACCGTAAAAATAGCCGAAAACAATGATAACATTTTTGCAAAAATCATTGATGCCATGGAACAAAAATTTAAACAAAAGCGCAAACATCTGTCATAGAATTCTTGATGTTTAAACTTACTTAAAAACTTATATAATTTTGTTATTGTTAAAATGTATACATTGTTGTAATCAACTATTACATTATTGTCATCAGCTATAATAAAGGTTTTTTCAACTTCATCATTTTGAAAATAAACGTTACGACTCTATGACAGATGTTTGCGCATTTGTTTAAATTTTTGTTCCATGGCATCAATGATTTTTGCAAAAATGTTATCAATGTTTTCGACTATTTTTACGGTTCCGGAAATTGAAAAATTATAAACAAAAGCATATTCGGAAGCAGTATTTTGTTCTGTATATATAATTAATATCATCACAGATTATTACCCATTGCTGGGTGTGCCAATCTTATTTGTACACAGATTTCGGTAATGATGACATATTTGTACCGTGCGGGCGTTTACCAGGCGACACCTCACGGGCACTCATTGCTGGCGTGAAGAGTGCCCCACAGAGGTCAATTTTGTGCCATTTAAAATTCGAAATATTTGGCGTCGGCCGGGATCGATCCCGGTTCCCCAGATTCGCGACCAGACACTCAGGCACGCTACAACGAGACCCCATACAAGGTAGTCATTTGCGCTCTCTTTTGTCAACGCAAAATGTCACTTTGCCGCTCATGTGCGACAAAGTAGAAAAACGCTCGCTGTCCAAATTTCTAACTATACAATGTTGAGATCTGTCACTTGTCTACATTCTTAATAGAAACGTTTAGTCAGGAACTAATGGCAATGTAGTTTACCACCTTCACAAGTCAATCTGACATCTGTTGGTATATTACAAAAAGCCGCACTGCTGTGAAAGTAAAATAGGGCATTTATTTACAAAAACGAAAGTATAAAATGCTTAGATTAGATTGAAGCAATAGCTCAAGAAGAATGAAAAATAACGTTAAATTAAATATAAAATAAATGCTTTCATAAATTGTGCTGCCACCTGCAAAAGTTGGGAAATGGACATCCACTTTTTCACTGCACTAGTTTTATGTACTTGAAACAAATAAATTATACAAAAAACTAATAATATTCATTACAAAATTGGCATTAATTTTTTGAAAAAACGAAAGCCAAAACAATATCTTGAAGTCATATTTGAATATATTCCTATCTTCACTGCAAAACTATTGAGTAGTACTGTAAGTACAAAGTGTACATTTTATTATTTTTTATATTTTGCGTTCATAATGAAGTCATTACGATGCGCAATTGCGTATCGTAATGACCCTCATTTCGATAAGGAATTTTTGGTTTTAGACAGTTGGTACTAGATGACGTTTCTTTAACCCATTTTTACTTAATTTATTTTTAGTTAATTGACAATTCATTTAAATAATATAATGTCGAAATTATTTTTTTATTTTTTATTTAGGGACAATTTTAAGGAATGTTTAATAATTAATGTATCCGTTGGAATATTTTCATGAAAATTGGTATACTTATATTTTTTGGTACGAGGAATTTACTGGTGAGGTCATTGAAGGTGTACCGCACACCCATTTTTGGGTATGAGGATGGTGTGGTTTAAAAAAGGGTGGAAATTTTTTAAAAAATAAATATTCTGAAAATTTGTATTTAAGTAGTTTGAAGGGTGTAGATTTAAGATTTTAAAACCACAGGTCGATATCTCTTTTCGTGTCCGAGATATTCGGCCTCAAAACTTTGCTCAAAAATGCCCATTTTTGGGTCATATCCCAAAAATGGTCAATTATACACCGCTGGCAATATCACCATTAGATTCTACGAGCAAAATTACATAAGCATACCAATTTTCATCATTTTTGAACAACTATTACAATCTCCAGAAGGAAAAGTCTGAAAATGGCCAAAAATCGCAAAAAATCTAAGGTGTACCCCTTGCGATTTTTTCAGTTTTTGACAATTTCAAGGAATGTTTAATAATTAATGTATCCGTTGGAATATTTTGATGAAAATTGGTATACTTATGTTTTTTGGTACGAGGAATTTACTGGTGAAGTCGTTGAAGGTGTACCGCACACCCATTTTTGGGTATGAGGATGGTGTGGTTTAAAAAAGGGTGGATATTTTTAAAAAAATTAAAATTCTGAAAATTTGTATTTAAGTAGTTTGAAGGGTGTAGATTTAAGATTTTAAAACCACAGGTCGATATCTCTTTTCGTGTCCGAGATATTCGGCCTCAAAACTTTGCTCAAAAATGCCCATTTTTGGGTCATATCCCAAAAATGGTCAATTATACACTGCTGGCGATATCACCATTAGATTCTACGAGCAAAATTACATAAGCATACCAATTTTCATAATTTTTGAACAACTATTACAATCTCCAGAAGGAAAAGTCTGAAAATGGCCAAAAATCGCAAAAAATCTAAGGTGTACCCCTTGCGATTTTTTCAGTTTTTGACAATTTCAAGGAATGTTTAATAATTAATGTATCCGTTGGAATATTTTGATGAAAATTGGTATACTTATGTTTTTTGGTACGAGGAATTTACTGGTGAAGTCGTTGAAGGTGTACCGCACACCCATTTTTGGGTATGAGGATGGTGTGGTTTAAAAAAGGGTGGAAATTTTTTAAAAAATAAAAATTCTGAAAATTTTATTTAAGTAGTTTGAAGAGTGTAGATTTAAAATTTTAAAACCACAGGTCGATATCTCTTTTCGTGTCCGAGATATTCGGCCTCAAAACTTTGCTCAAAGATGCCCATTTTTGGGTCATATCCCAAAAATGGTCAATTATACACTGCTAGCGATATCACCATTAGATTCTACGAGCAAAATTTCATAAGCATACCAATTTTCATAATTTTTGAACAACTATTACAATCTCCAGAAGGAAAAGTCTGAAAATGGCCAAAAATCGCAAAAAATCTAAGGTGTACCCCTTGCGATTTTTTCAGTTTTTGACAATTTCAAGGAATGTTTAATAATTAATGTATCCGTTGGAATATTTTGATGAAAATTGGTATACTTATGTTTTTTGGTACGAGGAATTTACTGGTGAAGTCGTTGAAGGTGTACCGCACACCCATTTTTGGGTATGAGGATGGTGTGGTTTAAAAAAGGGTGGAAATTTTTAAAAAATTAAAAATTCTGAAAATTTGTATTTAAGTAGTTTGAAGAGTGTAGATTTAAAATTTTAAAACCACAGGTCGATATCTCTTTTCGTGTCCGAGATATTCGGCCTCAAAACTTTGCTCAAAGATGCCCATTTTTGGGTCATATCCCAAAAATGGTCAATTATACACTGCTAGCGATATCACCATTAGATTCTACGAGCAAAATTTCATAAGCATACCAATTTTCATAATTTTTGAACAACTATTACAATCTCCAGAAGGAAAAGTCTGAAAATGGCCAAAAATCGCAAAAAATCTAAGGTGTACCCCTTGCGATTTTTTCAGTTTTTGACAATTTCAAGGAATGTTTAATAATTAATGTATCCGTTGGAATATTTTGATGAAAATTGGTATACTTATGTTTTTTGGTACGAGGAATTTACTGGTGAAGTCGTTGAAGGTGTACCGCACACCCATTTTTGGGTATGAGGATGGTGTGGTTTAAAAAAGGGTGGAAATTTTTAAAAAATTAAAAATTCTGAAAATTTGTATTTAAGTAGTTTGAAGAGTGTAGATTTAAAATTTTAAAACCACAGGTCGATATCTCTTTTCGTGTCCGAGATATTCGGCCTCAAAACTTTGCTCAAAAATGCCCATTTTTGGGTCATATCCTAAAAATGGTCAATTATACACTGCTGGCGATATCACCATTAGATTCTACGAGCAAAATTACATAAGCATACCAATTTTCATAATTTTTGAACAACTATTACAATCTCCAGAAGGAAAAGTCTGAAAATGGCCAAAAATCGCAAAAAATCTAAGGTGTACCCCTTGCGATTTTTTCAGTTTTTGACAATTTTAAGGAATGTTTAATAATTAATGTATCCGCTGGAATATTTTGATGAAAATTGGTATACTTATATTTTTTGGTACGAGGAATTTACTGGTGAGGTCGTTGAAGGTGTACCGCACACCCATTTTTGGGTATGAAAATGGTGTGGTTTAAAAAATGGTGGAAATTTTTAAAAAAATAAAAATTCTGAAAATTTGTATTTAAGTAGTTTGAAGGGTGTAGATTTAAGATTTTAAAACCACAGGTCGATATCTTTTTTCGTGTCCGAGATATTCGGCCTCTAAACTTTGCTCAAAAATGCCCATTTTTGGGTCATATCCCAAAAATGGTCAATTATACACCGAGAAATTTACTGGTGAAGTCGTTGAATGTGTACCGCACACCCATTTTTGGCTATGCGGATGGTGTGGTTTAAAAAAAGGTGGAAATTTTTAAAAAAATAAAAATTCTGAAAATTTGTATTTAAGTAGTTTGAAGAGTGTAGATTTAAGATTTTAAAACCACAGGTCGATATCTCTTTTCGTGTCCGAGATATTATTTTATTATTTTTATTTTTTTTATTTAGGGAAGATTATTTACATGAAAATGTACAAATGGTTGCAAATATAAACACAAATTGAGTAAGTAAATGTTATTGTAGAAGGCGCAAAACATAAAAAATAGTATAAAGAACTCATTTTATAAGACTTTCTTTCGCACTTGTAAATTACTTATTAATTTTGACGGGTGCGAAAAAAACATGTCTTATAAAACACGTTCTTTAATATACTATTTTGTTTTGGTGGAGGACTGTAGAAAAAATCTTGTGTGTGTTTTGAGCGCAAATGGACATTGTCGATTTCGAGAGAATGCCAGTCTCCTGCGTCGCTCGGCAACAACCTCTCAATCGACAATGTCCCATTTTGCGCCCTTAATACACAAATAGCTACAAAGGCGCCAACTTGAAGGAATTATTGGGGGGGCTCAAAAAATGGCAAGCAAAGTTAAATTATATTATTAATACAGATACCTACAGTTTAAAATTAAAATAATGACTAGTTATAACATTTGGTTATAATTGTAAATAAGAGGTAATTATTATAGAATTAAAACAATAACAAAAGTAGATTTTTAATGTTTAATTGCAAATGTTTGTTTTCTTATGTCAGCTCGGGATATAAATTCATTTGCAATATTGTCAAGATTTAATGAATCCGTGAAATTACGATATGTATTTAAAATGCTTACTGCATTTAATTTGCTTTGACCCATTGTATTTCTCAAGTATGATTTTAGGCGCCTAAGACTGGAGAAAGATCTCTCAGCAGTACAAGTTGACACCGGGGTAGTCAACAGTAATTTAATAAAATTGGCCATTTCTGGTAGCATGTCTTTTAAAAATTTATCCTCTTTGAATAGCTTAATAACATGTTCTAAACAATTAAAATGAATATTTTGTCGTGAATTTTTTATGTCAAGCAACATATCTCTATGTAGAAGCAGTCTGCCTGCATCAATCTCATCCTTATAAAAAATTTGAATATCATCAATATTATTAGTTGAACCAAGAATAAATTGTTCAGCTTGAGTAACGAAGTTTGAAATTTTCGATTGAAATCTAGATTTTATACACTCTACGGAAGTATCAATTACTTCATAAAAAATGCTCCGATACATGTCGGTTGGTGTATCAAAATAATGAGCACTACTACCTCCATCAATTCGTTTTGAAACTTGTCGTTTTCGAGGTAATTGTGGTTCCGGGAAATCAAGTTCATTTGCTTTTGCGGTAACATTCTTCCAAAATATATCAAAAGATGAGCGTCTTATTATTGGGGGGGCTGAGCCCCTCCCTCTAAATTATTGGGGGGGCTCAAAGGTACTCAGCCCCCTGGAGTTGGCGCCTATGAATAGCTATTGAATTAACATTGCAGGAGTTTAATTTTAATTCTCGTATTCTTTCCGTTGTCATCATTTAAAAGTGTCCAGAGATCTCCGTTGATTAGTTGGAGTTTGGTGCAGCACCTTCCTTGTAGGCAATGCCATGAATCGTGGCTAATCCCGAATGTGTCCCTACGCTCCAGCTCCAGTAGTGTTTGCTCAGTGCGTGTGGCTCTATGTGCCTACGTGTGTAAGATGTGATTGTGCGATGCTGTTTAGATAAAGGGACTGTTTGAATTGCCAATTATGAGATTACCCCACACAAGGAGGTACAGGAATACGAGTAGATTGTTTGCTTGTTGCAATTTGAATATGCAAAAGTGAGAGGATTCAAATAACTAAATATAATATCAAATTAGTTAGAGGAAAATAATCGTATCTAACATTTTTGTCAAAATTGAGATAATGCTTTTCATCATACACCAGGAACTTAAATTGTACATATTGGGACTCATCAGATTTGTTTACATTTTGAATGAGCGCTTTCTGACCCATAATATTGATAAGAGTTCAAACCAAAACAATTTCTAAGTTTGTTCAGTCGAATCTTTTATCAAGAAACATAGTTGAAGGGCAACAATTCGTAAATCCAAATTTAATTACTACTAGTTGACTTGGAACTGCAATCTACAGGGACAAATACGAGGGTTGCGCTGAAAAATGTTAGTTATTAAAAGACCGTTGCATTTTTAAACAAAAAATCTTTATTGTTTTTCAAAATATTCTCCATTCAGAGCTGCTTTCCATTTAGCATATGGAGTAGCACCGAGTAGCACTTTACTACCCCTATGACTGTTTTGCGCGTTCCATTTAGCGAGAGCTAAATGATCGGGATCTAATCGAGTTCTTCGTCCTTTCCCCCTTCAAGCACCCCGATTTTTTTTGTCATGAATTATTTTATTTGGCGTGGCGTCAAATTTAATTATGTACAATACATACATTTTCTTTATATTCAATATCCTGAAATTTTCTTTTTCTACTTTCCTTTTCTTTTTCTTTATATTCGTCATTTTTTCGCAAATTCCTTTTATATTCTTTTTTACGTATATTCTTTTGCGTTGTAGTGACATACAAATATTTTTGATAGTGACATTTATGTGTCAATTACAAATATTTGAATTTCTTGCCTTGAAGTAGTTTGATCTGAGAATTGTTACATCAAATTATTTTATATGCATTTCTTTATCTCTAAATCTATATATGATATAATAATGAATTTATATTTATCGAATAAAGAATTGAACGTTCTTTAATATAAGTATTTACATAAATTTTGTAACTACTACTTCTGGTTGTCCAATTGTTACCAAAACTTAATCAACTCTTCCCATTATTGTTAGATTGAGGAATCCGTAGTTAAAAATGTCTTAAGTCTTATAGTATTTGAGAAATCGTGAATCCAACATCCACACACACATACGGACATCATCGTAAAAATGTTATAATCGGATTCTAGGGACCTTAAAACGTGCTTATTCACTAAAATCTGGATATGCGATTTTTAGCATGAATACAATACCTCTCTTAGCGAGAGGTAAAAATGCAAAACTACTTAACTTACAAAATTAACTACGTTTCACAAGAAAATCGGAACGTTTGACGATTGTGGGTAACGAATGTCATCTAATGCGTCATTCAATTTTTGCAATTGTTTCTAGCCAATTGAGCTTCAATGGCCTGCTACTAACTATTAACAGAGCATCCTTCGTATTTTATAATATGCAAAAGCACGTTCCACACCGGTCCAAAGTTCCATAACTACTAATGATGGATCGGTAGGAAAGAAAGCAGTGAGCGAGGAAACGGCTGTCTAGTGGTAGCCATTTTAAAATCGCCCGTTCGCTGTTTCCACGTGCCCCTCTTTACATGGTGATAGATCCAAGTAAGCTTGTTTCATTTAAATCGCTCCAACAGTGTGCACCTGGCATATCCAAGATTTTTTCGAGTTATGAACATCTCTGTTAAGACAAATCTGAAGAAAGGATGCAATTTTTAGTGATTACCCCACATTAATAACATTTGGTAAATATTTTCAGTTGTCCAATTAAAGAAATAAGTTGAGATGATTGTAGTGTCTGTTCGTTTAGCGTAGCGAGTTTGTGTTTGGTGGGTCTTCGCCCCACTAACATAATAAACCTTGGCTGAGTAAGCTGGGTGTACTCGGACAAAGCCTCAGCCGAGTAAATTGCCGGGCGGGATTACCGGGATTTGCCGGGCTGCGGAGGCAGTCGCACACCTTACCTGCTCTGCTCCGTACTCCACCGGACTATTGTCCGGAAGGATTTTGTCACTTTTTAATTGAATGCCTGGAGTTTATTGTTTTACTGCCCGAAGCTACACGAGTTTTAATAACGAAGACTAAGACCCTGCTAGCGAACAGGGTTTCATTTACTTTTACGCTGTATTTATTTATTTATATTGCCTCCAAAGATTCGTACAACCACTAACAAGAAAATAAAATAAAACATACTAGTGATGGCACAAAAATCCGGCTTTGATACTGATTTCGGCCGATACGCGGCCATTTGATTGAAATTCCGGTTCCGGCCGAATCATTTAGGGAATCCGGCCGAATCGTAATAATTTTTTTGTAAAACATTTCTCTTCGAAAGGGGTTGTTCTTAAATTACGTAACGCTGCAAGGGGGAGGGGGTCAAGAGTAGCGTTACGAGGGGGTGGGGAAGGGTTAATGTGTGCGTTACGTAAAGGCTCATTCACAGCTACGAAATTAAGAAATATAAATAAAATTATAAATAAGACATTATGGTTGCTGTTCACAGCTTTGAAAATAAAACGTAAATTCATGTCAGCTGTCATTTAGTAAATACATAATTCACAAGCAATAATATTAACTTTATACCTTTTTTATTATACATGCATCATAATCCCTCTTTAAAACACGCCAAAGCGTGTTTAAATCGACCATAAAAACACGCTAAATTTTTGAGTTACCTAGGTAACGAAAAATGACAATTAATATGAATAACAACTAAAACAATTATTATTATTGGTTTTTATTTAAATTTATATAAAAATTACAATTTTTGTTGTCAGCAATATGGAAATTATAGGATTTTAGCTGGGTATTTATAGTTTCGCTGTCGCCGTTTGCTGGAATGTCTATATTATCTTTTAATATAGTTTGTGTACTGGTAAGTGCCTCTCCAATGCGTTTCGTGACTGATATTTTGTTCTGTATGGATTCTTCAATATATCCACTCGCTACCGTTGATGATTTCCATCCTACTTGGCGCTTCAGTTCATCCACACTCATTCCGCTGTTTGCCATGATTGTGGCAGAACTGCGCCTGAACGCGTGTCCGGTATACTTTGTAGCGTCAGGAAGATTTAAGAAACGCGCCAGAAGAGAAGGACATTTTCCAAAAGTATTAATTCCAACGACTTGTTTAATGCATTTTCCATTGGCGTATTTCAAAAATACTCTATCCGTAGATATATTTTCTGGACGTAGAGATAGGTATTTGTTAAATAATTTGACATACGATATGTCATCATTATCAACCACAGCAAACTTTCGACCTTTTTCGGTTTTTGATGGTCGAATATTAATAATTAAAACAGAACCTTCTTTTTTAATATCAGACAGGCGCAAATCACATAATTCATATCTCCTGCATGAGCCAAATATTCCACATATGGCTACCACCTTTAAAATAAAATATTTATTAAATTTTGTAAAAAATATCATAATCTCGCGCTTACCTTCAAAAATAAGTAGGTATTATCTGGGGCTTCAATAAAAAATTTCCTTAACTGTTCTTCCGAAAATACGAAAGATTTTTTCGGCTCGTAGCCTTTATTAACGCTTTTCATGAAAGCATGCAATTTATGAAAAGTAGCTATGTTTACTCCTTTCTTAAGTTTTAGCATTGCTTGTAATTTGGAATGAATGCACCATAATGATGAAGGTTTATACTGATTTGACTATAACGAAACACAAAATAAGTACAATAAATTTCACAAGTTACCGTTATACCATTTGGTTCATATAGGCCAGCATGAGTGTTTCATCCACAGTTACGGCATTTTTATTTTCCATCCATTTATTTAATTTTTCGTATTCCTTATAATACGCGTCTTTAGATTTAGGCGGAATTAATCTTAACTCCGCCTGTTCAGCTAATTCTTTAATTTCATTCATTTCTCACTCTCACAATCACGTGAAAAAATATTGACTTGTTGACAACTTAAACAATACGAATAATTGCTAACTGTCTCCTTGGAAACGCTTAAACTCACTGGATCAAAAATCAAAACCGTATGATTTGCAATAATTTTCAGTTTTAAATGGTTATGATGCATTTATAATAAAAAATAGCGTATGATACACGTGTATAAGCTAGCCTTTAAAGCACTACGACATTAAAGCCACTCCGCTACGCGTCGCGGCTTTAAACTTGTCGTGCGTGCTTTAAAGGCTAGCTTATACACTTATATCATAATATACTATTAACGCACTCTACATAATCATACATGTAACCCTTTTTCTTAATACGGTTTTTTTTTTATTTATAATTAATTTTAAATTCTTTTTCTAGAATGTAAATTGACAGCTCAAATGACAGTTGTTATGCTTGTGCTTATGTTTGTGTAAAATATTTAACATTTGCAAATCCTTGTGCTTATGTCTTATGTTCATTTTTATTTTCGATAGCTGTGAACATTTTCATAAGAATCTATTGTTTATATCGTTATTTTTATTTTTATGTATAATTTTATTTTTATTTTCGTAGCTGTGAATGAGGCTTAACGATAAAATATAAAAAATATTGCTAAACTTGCTTTAATAGTTTTGAAACATTCAAATTTCGCGGTGCTAATTCGTATATGCAGGCAGTCGTTTGTTTTCAATAACAGTCAACATAATATGTCGGGCACAGTTCAAATTCGGGCCAGTGGTCTTTCATTCGTGTAATGCAATTCATATTAAAACATGAATTCAAGTAGTGTTGATAAGGAAACACTTTTCAATAGTTTGTTAAAAGCATATGGAAATGCATATGCTTTTAATTTCTGTGCTGTTATTTTTTCATCTTTATGTACATTAATTTAATTAGTTTCTGTTTCAAATTTTAACTGAATATTAAGGAGGCCATATACTTTTATATCCAGTAAAGAAATTGGGGTGACAAGCCGTAGGGCAAGAGTAGTACATTATTTTTCATCTTTATGTACATTAATTTAAATAGTTTCTGTTCTGTTCTGTTATTTTTCATCTTTATGTACATTAATTTAAATAGTTTCTGTTTCAAATTTTAACTGAATATTAAGGAGGCCATATACTTTTATATCCAGTAAAAAAAAATGGGGGGGGTCAAGTACTGCGTTACGTAATATATGGGGGGGGGTTCATGTTTGCGTAACGGGTGCCTTACAAAGGGGGTGGGGATATCAAAAATTTCCTAATTTTGCGTTACGTAATTTAAGGACAGCCCCAAAGACTTTTAGGTCTCACTGTTCCAATTTTTTATTAATAAGCACTAAGCGTACATGGACGTTTCGGGCATTATCAGCTTCTCCTGTCGCCATAGAGAACGCTACGTTTCTTTCCTGCTACGTTTATCAGTAGATCCTGGATTTGAACTGAAATTTAAATTGTAACTTTATATTTTTTAATGTAAAACCAAATAAGCTGTTCATCGGTTTATACCAATTTTTCTTCATTTCTTTTTGCTGCAAAATAACGAACGACCCGGTTTAGCGAAAGGCCGGAATTCCGGTTCCGGTAATCCGGCCTAAGGACGATCCGTACCATCACTAAAATATACCATATATCATCACGGCGATTTGCCAATTTCTGAAATTTTGAGTGTACATTTATTTGAAGAAGTTAAATACTTATGTCTTGCATTTCATTAATTGAGTCTACATTAAACTATTGACGAGTGGTTTGTAAATAAGAACTTCAATTTTTTCGTTCAGTACCAACTTTTTACCTCCCGCTACCCGTGGTAAGGGAGGTATAGAGAGATTTTAGTAAATGACCACGTTTTAAGATCTCTAGAATCCAATTTTAACATTTTCACGATGATGTCTGTGTGTATGTGTGTATATGTGTATGTGTGGAGCTTCTGCTCTAACTCAAATACTATTTTCCGAAAATTTTGAAACCTTTTTCTAATAGGCAAAAAGCCCATTAAATTTTGGTGTAAATCAGATAACCGAAAATGGCACTTTACTTGAAGCGCAAAATAGTTTTTCTGCGAGAAATACCTACAAATGTCATTTTTTCTAAATTGATGTTATTATAAAAATTAAAGATTATTAAATTTTTTACAAGTGGACATTAATACTTTTTCTATATATTTTAAGAATACATTTATAAAATTACCTATAATTTAAATCCCTGAGCCTACGCTTTAAACAAACACAACTCCTTTGTTGCACAGTTCATATCTCAAATATGTGTAACTGGCAGATAAATGTCACTGTCAAAGAAGTAATTTCAAATTAATAATAGTAACGTTTTAAAAAGAAAATAGTAAATACAACCATAGTTATATGGAATGGGACTTAATTCAATTAAATGGCGGGAGGAATTGTGTTGGCCACATCAAATTTTTTGGTAGACGATAATGCAATAAAATAAAGGACTGTGTGATAGAGTCGTAAATATCTGTTTCGTAGCCTACGTGAGGTAAAAGGAACGACGACATAAACAAAAGTAAAAAACATTGAGGTAAGATAGGAAAATTTATTAGGTACTACAATAATGTTCTCATAGTTAGCATTAACATCATTCAGAAAAGGTAATTAATTTAAGAATAAATAATGAATAAACATTTACAGAAACGGTAGCTATATCAAATGTTATTGAAATAGATAGTACAAGTAGTATTATAATTTTTATAAATACAATAAAAATAAATATCAGTAAAATCGTGCATATGGGTTTCTCAGCGCGCGTTAACAATAGGGTGTAGCAGACTTGCAAAAACCAAAATTCTATATTTAGAATGTTACTTCTTAACTTGTTTGAAATTGAAATACATGGATCTATTTTATTTAGCGTAAAAAATAAAGCTAATTAATATGCACAAAAATTACTACGCGATATTGTTGCCTTTGAACAAAACAAAGTTTTATTATTAGATTGTTGCATATCGTTTCAAATCGAAATAAATAATGGTGTACATATTTTTTATAACCATTAATAAAGATTATTATTATTATTATTATTATTATTATTATTATTATTATTATTATTATTATTATTATTATTATTATTATTATTATTATTATTATTATTATTATTATTTTGCCTGAAATATATTTATTTATTTTTTTACGTCTGTTAATACATGAAAGTGTGAAAAAGTACACTTTTTTTAACGCTGCGAAAAAATATTTGTATTCAACTCGTGAGTAAATTACATATTTTGTTTCACTCCAAGGATTTGCGCACTCGCCTTCAGCTCGTTCGGCAAACTTTTCTTTTCGTGAAAAAAGATATACTTTAGTCACTTGGTACATAAATAACTATTCTAAATCTAGTTAAGCTAGAAAATGAGATTCAGCGGGAAATTCAAATAATATATATTTTTTTAAATATTGAAATATAGAGTTCTACATAGTATTTTTACAAATGTATATTTTATTCGTAATTACGTTAATCACCAAACTCTGCTTTTTGATAATAGATTATTTAAATATCTATTTTTTATTTAATAGGAAAACATTCGCAGTTACTATTTTATAACGCATAATATTGGAATTAAGCCATCAATGTAACGTTTGCCATCGATATATCAAAAATTCGGCGTGTAAATAAAATTACGCGGTTCATGAGCGTGAAACAAGTGCCACGTGAACAAATTCGTTCCGTTTAATCTGCGTTTCTCAAACTTTACAAAATTCAACCCCCTAGTAAAATCTCTGTATCAAAACTCAAAAGAAGCCAATGGATCAAATTCAGTACTATTATAATATTAATATCTGACCGTGCCTAAATGCACTTGATTTTAAATAACATTGGGTTTTGACATATTTTGGAACTGTATTTTTGTCAAAGGTAATAAATTGTATATGGCTTCAAAGATTGTCAATATATTCTCGTGGCAGTATATATTCCAATATTGAATGGATTTTTTAACTCTCTTATTGGCTTGGAAAAAATAAAGTTCTAAGATGAGTCAAAACGCAATGTTATTTAAATGGGAAAAATCAAGTGCATTTAGGCACGGCCAAATATTAATATTAAGCTGAATCATTGCCAGCACAGTTTTATTTATTTATTTGGAACCACTTTGGGAGGCGACCCGGTTAAAATTCGACTTGACCCCTTTTAAGATCCACCCTAAGGTATGTATGTTCAGAACGTATGAAAGAAAGACGAAATGTTTTGAGATGGTTTCCTAGACGTATATTTTCCAAAATTTGTAGGTGTACCATTTGTTAATGTGCACCTATATTTTTTTATTTCATTTGTTTGTTAGGGATACAGTTAGCTGCTTCTACTTATGACGTCATTAAAAATTTCGACAGTATTAAAGCATATTTTTCATAATAATATAATAGTATATTAAGTATTAAGAACGATAAGGACAGTTTACCGATCGAAGACAATGTTTGGGTACGATCGACGCATAAAATTTAAAAGAAAAATAAGATTTGAAAATTATTTTAACATGTTAAAAAAATTTAGGTGTCATTTTTTAAGTAAGCTTTGATTTTTGTTTTTATTTATTTTTGTGCAACCGGACGCGAAATAAGCATTTCGCAGCCGCAATACAGGCCGCGAAATTAAATTTCGCAACCGTTGTTATGGTAACGGCCGCGAAATTCATTTCGTGGACGTTGTCATGGTAGCGGCCGCGAAATTAGGTAAATAATCACTTTGACACTTGAAAATTGCATGGTTTTGTTTATCAAATGTTAATCCCATAGCCACCGTGAAAGCTAACTTTCTATATACAATGAAACTGTTTAAAATTAATAAAATTTGTAATTACATATTTTTTACGGTTGCACAAAAAATATTGTGTACACCTTGTCCGCGAAATCCTTTAGCGCCCTCGAGATTGTCTTGCCTCGGCCGCAAGCGGCCTCGCCGACAATTTTTCTCTCAGTACGCTAAAGAGTGATTTCGCGGCCTTGATATACAAATAACTATTACCGTCTCGCCTCCACAACTGTAAGTGAAGCACATCACTTACCGATGTGAGTCACATCACTTACCGTTCACTAATTTGTAAATAAGACCTACTGTCTTGGAAATACTATCGGTAAACATAAAAAATAATCCGATCGTGCAAAAAAATATATTCTGATTCTACATTGTAGGCAATTACCCCATTGAAAATATCGTCATTACTTGATGAATTAATTATTGCAAATTATTACAAGTATTAAAAAAATGTTATGGTAGAGTCTTCTGCGTATCTGGCGTAACTTCTGTTACTCTGGTAACAACGTTGACAACTTCCTCGAAGCAAAAAATCTAGTGCCGTTCGAGAGAAAGTTTTGCAACCCCTGTATTGATGTGGGGGCATTGTCCTACCCTGTCGCACGCCACTGTGCCCAGTCACAGCCAATAATCACTCCGTCATCATTAGCCACGGCTCATATATTATAATGCGTTCACAGCACCACCGATTTTTTATCTAAATGTCCTCATTTTTATTCACAATTCGCTATGAACATTCAATTTTGCAACATTTGAATTAATATACCCTCCAGTTAATGATCTTGCTAATATTTTCACAAGGTTGAAATATTCTATATCTTTTTGTTGTTACAATAATGGGCTACTTGCGTGCCATTTTTACCTCCCGCTACCCTTGGTAAGGGCGGTATAGGGATCGTGCTAAAAATCGCATATCGAGATTTTGCTAAATGACCACGTTTCAAGGTCCCTAGAATTCAATTTTAACATTATCACGATGATGTCTGTGTGTATGTATGTGTGTGTGGATCCTTTACTCTAACTCAAATACTATCATTCAGAAAATTTTGAAACCTTGTATTTCGAACTTTTTCTGTAGTGGAAAGAGCCCATAAGATTTTGGTGTAAATCGGATAACCGGAAATGGCACTTTACTAGATTAATGTTATTATAAAAATTAAATATTATTAAATTTTCTGCAGATTTGCATTAATACTTTTTCTATATATATTATGGATAGATTCATAAAATTATCTATAAATTTAATTCTGGAGCCTACGCTTTAACAAGCAAATCTCGTTGGTTACACAGTTCATATCTTAAGGCGGATTCATGCAGCCATTTACATTTACATTTAATTTAATTTTCATTTTTATTTAATTCTCATTTATCTTTTTTTAAATGTGTCATTCACGCAGACATACAAACATAAATTAAATGAAAAATGAATGCATGTGCATGTTGACATTATTGACATTGACAAGTTCGGTTTGTAAAGTTAATTTTTAAATAAATGTTTAATGAAAGCGATAGTGAGGACGAAGTATTGGCGTTAGCTTTAAATTTATATATCATAAAAAAACAGAAAGAAACGACACCATTCGCGGTACGTCCAATGAATAGGTGTCGCCAAAAAATGGGGTTTTATAATAATTTGCTAAAATTCATGAAAGAATATGACCATGATAATTTTTTTATATATTTATTTGATAATTTATTAAGATTAATTGAACTGCATATATAAGTATACAAATAAATACAAATTATATTGCATTGATAACCGTATCCATTGTTTGCATTTTTGCTCTAATTAAATTCCAAATATTTCTTCTAGCATCCCTATTTTTAAAAAGATCGGTTTTGTCGTAAACGAGTGCATTTGGACGCAGTAAATCGACCAATTTACCGTCGTCGAAATTCATTTTTGTTGATTTGTCCAAGGATTTGTATTTGACATTTGACAAAATTCCAAACAAAAATTTTATATTTATATTCAAAAGTTGAAAGTTGGTTATCTTATAAATTAAATGAAAATGAGAGATAAATGAGAATGTAAATTAAAATAGTGCATGAATGCCTACATTGGTTTATATACATTTAACTTTTAAATTAAATTAAATGTAAATTAAACGTAAATGTAAATGACTGCATGAATCCGCCTTTAAATGTATGTAATTGACAGATAAATGTCACTGTTAAAGAACTAATCATTTCAAATTAATAAAAGTAACGTTTTAAAAAGAAAATAGTAAATAGAACCCTAGTTATATGGAATAGACCTTAATACAGTTTCCGCAATAACCAAATATGTAAGTATATATATTTAAATTAATAAAAATTAAATAGCGGGAGGTTTGGTGTTGGCCACATCAGATTTTTTTATTTAATATTTTTGAAGAGATGATAAAAACTTGCTACCCATATTTTTTTGACAAAATTTCATTAATTGGCCAGAAAAAAATTAATGAAATTTTAATATTTAAATTACCGCCGTGTATGACGTAGAATTACGCCGAACCAATGAATGGCCGTAAAGCAATAACATCGGTGCATCTAATAGCGACGGCATATGCGGGTAATTTAAACATGACAGATCATCTGTTTGACGTTTGAATAATAGTTTGGAGGTTAATATTTTCGTTTGTCATTTTAATCTTGTACGAGTATAAGATAAGTTAAAATCCTTCAAAATCCTGCTTAACAAATCGAAATAAGTACGTAATAAAATTTACCGGTTTCAGGATATTATTCCATTGTTTACATGTACAAAAGTAGGCTGGTAACTAAGTAATAACTGTATCTGTATGGTAATTTTATTACCATATTGACTTGTCAAATAAAATTAAATAAAAATATAATGCTCTTCATTAATACTTACAGATAACGATAGCGTATCGTTCTAAATACGGTCTACTTTATTCTAAAGTAATAAACATGAGGAATAAAGCACATAATTTGAATATTTGTCATATTGACATATGTCAAAATAATTGTTCTGTTAACCATAGCATTCTGAAAGTAGCATTAATGAGAAAATTTCAAAAAATAATATTTATCAATAATGTCTTCATTTTCTGAAACCGATAAACTATTGAACAAACTACGCATGTTATGAATCATAACAAGCCTTAGATGTCTTAAAATCCTCGCTCTACGAGCTCGGATTTCAAACCGACATCTGCGGCAGTTAAGATATGCATACATTCCTAGGTATGTTAATAGCTATAACAAAAACTACGCAAATTGTAAATAATAAAGAAGACAGACAGTGACAGAAAAATGAACTATGTCAAAATCAAATTAAACTCGCACTCGCTCGCCATCTGCAGGTTACATTCTTAAATATGCATCCCCTTCTCTAGTTCAAAATAATGACGTCAAATTTCTTAATTTATTAAAAAACATATATTTTTTTACCTTCCGTCACCTTAGGTAAGGAAGGTATTGTCTTTGGTCAAAAAATTCGATGATGAGTTTTTAATCAATAAGCACGTTTTAGGGTCCCTAGAATACGAATTTACTATTTTTACGATGATGTCTGTATGTGTGTGTGTGTGTGTGTGTGGATGTGTGTGTGTGTGGATGTGTGTGTGTGTGTAACAAAATTTTCGTCTGCGATAACTCTAATACTACAGTTACAAAAATTATAATTTTTTCGTATACTTCTTCGTTACATCCATATGAAGAGCTGATTAGATTTTGGTTACAATTGGTCAACCGGAAGTACCATCATTTGAAGATTTTAACAGTTTTTCTTGAAAAAACTATGTCAAATATAATTTTTTCACATTTGATGTTATTATAAATATTAAAGAATATTTTATTCTCTATACGATTTGACTGCATTTTATACTTAATATTAAATGGATATATAATTAAAAAATTATAAAGAAATTAAATTTCACAAAGTAGCCATAGCTATGAAAACAGCTACTATATTAAGAAAATTCTGATTGAAAGATGTCAGTGTCAAGTGAAATTGACATAGTGTGTTTGTCTTATAATTTTATTGAAAATATAGGATCTTTTGCTTTCTGTATGGAATTTGTATAAAATACATACAACTGCTTTAAGGTAATGTACAAGAAATAATAATAATAATAAATCTTTTATTTCTGCAGATACATTACACTGTATATCGAAAACGTTACAAAATAATCATTTTCTGTATGAAATTTGCATAAAATACATGCAACTGCCGGAAGGTAATATACAAGAAATATAATATTTAATTTAGCAAGGAACTTTCCGTTTGAAATTTGTACAAAATACATAGAACTGACGGAAGGTAATGTGCTGGCCACATCAGATTTTTTTAAATAAAATTTATATTTTTACTTACGTTTTCATCTTTACTTTAGGTATTTAGTGATAGATATCAGATTTTCAGTACCACGCAAGTAGCCTATTGTCATAAGAATTATGAGAAATTGTCTACCCTAAAAAAAGTTTGGTTCGGTTAGTCAATATATCACGGAGTGCATATAGGCGGACAGGAAAATAAGGCGTATTCACCTTCCATGTGTAAACATATACTATTATATTTACTGCCCTTATGATAATGCGGGGCATTGTGGCCGCCCTTAATCGTCGCTTCCTTTTGTATGGCTGCTGCACTTATTATTGTTTCATCCCCTATTTCTCGTTCTGTAAACTACCGAGTAACGGACAATGCGAAGTTAAACTCACTAAGGGATGATTTTAGGGAGGTTTCACATATTTTAGTGTTTGTCTGGTAAAGTAAATAAATATGCCGGTGTAATTGTTGTTATAAAAATCAAATATTTGGGGGAAAATAGTACAGAACGCACTACATCGTGGTAGACTTGAATATTTCCGGAAGTACTGTTCAATATGCAATTCGATGTTACTGTCAATCGAGGAAATACATCAGAAAACTAAAACATCATGCATTACATGCCTGTTTGCTTCAACTGTTTTCATTTCTTCCAAGTTTTTGTTCATACCACCAGCTTTATACAGTTTGTTCAAAAAAATTCCTAACTCGGAGTATACTATGAACAAAGAAATCTATAGGCGATTTCGGGCGATAACCGTTCACTTGCGGTATGTTGCGTTCAGGTGCGTTCACACATTCGGGCGCTAGGAACAACATACCCGGTATGCTTGGATCAGTGCTCACAGCTGAACGGGTTTGCTGGTCAGGTCAGCTCTCTGTTCACTATTTCTATCTATTTTTATCACGTATTTTTTTGAAATGTCAAAAGTCAAAACAGTCAGAGTCGTGGTCTTATGTCAAACAGAGTGACATTATTTTCGTTGACTCTTTTTTGGACAAATATGGAAAAAACTATCTTTCTCCGTTAATGCATTTTAATTGTCAGACACTATTTTTGACAGTATTAAATGTCGCAGAATATACATAACCTCCAAGCACGGTGTCAACAAGTGAACCATTGATTTTTGGCGCCACCACTGACCATAGCATACCGCAAGTGACCGAAACTGATCCTAAGAAGTGAACGGGTATGTCGCCCGAAATCGCCTTATGTCAATTTAAAAATATTTAATTAAATGTCAATTTGACGTGAGATATTGTCAAAAATGTTATCTAAAAAAATCAAAGCTTTTCTTCTTGAATCTTATTTTAGAAATGGAAACAAATTTGAAAACGGCGAATGCCAATATTTATATCTAGCTAGCGTATAGTATGACTAGTTGACATTTACATCATTTAATATACGTGGTTTCTTTTGAAAACATTTCCCTATAATATATTTGAAAGGAAACTAACCCTTATGAATTCTGTTAAAGAAGATTAGAATAGTACTCAATACCCAGAGGCATTTAAAATGACCTTAGCAACAGAATTCAGGGATGTATTTAAAAAATTTAATATTGCAAATTCTAGTTCATTCGTCTCAGGTGTAAGCAACCCTCCAATTGGAATTACTTTTAGAGGAAATTAAAAATAATCCTATTTCATAGAATTGCCAAACTAAATTAAAAATTAAAAGATCAAAATATTTTGTTATAAAAAACACAAACGAAAAATGTTTAATAGTATATTATGATATAAGTGTATAAGCTAGCCTTTAAAGCACGCACGACAAGTTTAAAGCCGCGACGCGTAGCCCCAGATAATACCTACTTATTTTTGAAGGTAAGCGCGAGATTATGATATTTTTTACAAAATTTAATAAATATTTTATTTTAAAGGTGGTAGCCATATGTGGAATATTTGGCTCATGCAGGAGATATGAATTATGTGATTTGCGCCTGTCTGATATTAAAAAAGAAGGTTCTGTTTTAATTATTAATATTCGACCATCAAAAACCGAAAAAGGTCGAAAGTTTGCTGTGGTTGATAATGATGACATATCGTATGTCAAATTATTTAACAAATACCTATCTCTACGTCCAGAAAATATATCTACGGATAGAGTATTTTTGAAATACGCCAATGGAAAATGCATTAAACAAGTCGTTGGAATTAATACTTTTGGAAAATGTCCTTCTCTTCTGGCGCGTTTCTTAAATCTTCCTGACGCTACAAAGTATACCGGACACGCGTTCAGGCGCAGTTCTGCCACAATCATGGCAAACAGCGGAATGAGTGTGGATGAACTGAAGCGCCAAGTAGGATGGAAATCATCAACGGTAGCGAGTGGATATGTTGAAGAATCCATACAGAACAAAATATCAGTCACGAAACGCATTGGAGAGGCACTTACCAGTACACAAACTATATTAAAAGATAATATAGACATTCCAGCAAACGGCGACAGCGAAACTTAAATACCCAGCTAAAATCCTGTAATTTCCATATTGCTGACAACAAAAATTGTAATTTTTATATAAATTTAAATAAAAACCAATAATAATAATTGTTTTAGTTGTTATTCATATTAATTGTCATTTTTCGTTACCTAGGTAACTCAAAAATTTAGCGTGTTTTTATGGTCGATTTAAACACGCTTTGGCGTGTTTTAAAGAGGGATTATGATGCATGTATAATAAAAAATATTTTAAACGCACCACTGTTTTGATATTCAGTTACCCTAGTCGGCCATCTATTTTCAGCCAGATATAGTAATGTATTTCTGTGCTTTCCTAGTCCAGTATATATGGGTTAATGCAAAAATTTCATACCTGAATATTTCGTACAATTCTATTCTTCTCTAGGGTTTCACAAGAAATCACATCTATAAAATAATTTAAACGACAACTTTCATTCGTTTGTCATACCATACATGATCCTTGGTGAGGCTATTGTATTGTATACTTTTCAATGTTTTTACTTCCTTGTACAAAGTAAAGGAAGTATTGTATTTGCGAAAAATTTCGGTTTTCAGATTTCAACGGAAATATTCATTTTGACCATCCCTGAATCCATTCTGACTAATTTCGTCGTGACGTCTGTACGTACGTATCTCGCATAACTCAAAAACGGTAAGCCGTAGAAAGTTGAAATTTTGTATTTAGGACTTCTATAACATCTAGTGCACCTCCCTTTTTGGTCATTACATAATTTCTAGAATTGGTACTTTATTTGAAGCCTATAATAGATTTTAATGAAAAACTATATTAACATAATCCAAAACTTTTCAAATTTGGTATATAAGACTTTTATGTCAATTGAAATAACATAGCAGATTTTGGTTAAAACAGGCTAACCGGAAGTGATATATTACCTGAAGTTGTTAACAGTTTTTCTTGAATAAAATAGTTTCATTTTGATTTTAGAAATAAATGCTTCAAATAAGAGTTTTAGAAAATTATATTCTGCGTCTAGCACATCAAGTATTATTAAATTAGCCCTTTGTATAAGCGAGATATGTAAATTAAAACTTATATACTTTTTGGTTTTTGTAATGAAGCTTGCTATGGATTAAGACAAAAAATAACAAAAATATAAAAAAATAGTTGTTAATGTCAAATTACGTCAAATACGTGCAAATTTATAATTAAGTCTATACTACATATTAGTCTTGCGTACAAGGAAATCGTGTAGTGTCCACATCAGATTTTTTTTAACAAACAAATAAACAAACAAATAACAGTAACCATATATTAAATTACCCATCATATTTACTGTGCAAACATCCTCCTTTTTTATTGTCAAACATCATATCCATAAATCATAGCTTGTGCATCCCATAGACATTAGACATGTAACTACCCTTGTGAAAGGAGCAATTTCTCGGCACGTTAGGCCTGTCAGCATTATACACCACACACTCCTAACAGGTCGGGGTCACAACAAATCCTATAATGAGCGCCATCTGCTCATAAAAAGATATGTTTGTTGTGCATCCCAAGAGACCAGCAGGGATGGGTACAAGGTACAAGTTAATAGGGTGGAAGTGGGAAGATGGCAGCAAAGTTAATTTTACTTGTATGCAGAGTGTTAATGAATACGTGTTACAAATTTATAGGAGATGTAGGGGATACAAATTAGATTAATTTTACCTTCCGTCACCTTTAGGTAAGGAAGGTATTGTGTTTGGTCAAAAAATTCGGTGGTGAGTTTTTGATGAATAAGCACGTTTTAGGGTCCCTAGAATACGATTTTACTATTTTTACGATGATGTCTGTATGTGTGTGTGTGTGTGTGTGTGTGTGTGTATGTATGTATGTATGTGTGTGTGTGTGTGTGTGTGTGTGTGTGTGTGTGTGTGTGTGTGTGTGTGTGTGTGTCTGTGTGTGACAAAATTTTCTAATGCGATAACTCTAATACTACAATTCCAAAAATTATAATTCTTTCGTATTCCTCTTCGTTACAGCCATGTGAAGAGCTGATTAGATTTTGGTTATAATTGGTCAACCGGAAGTACCCTCATTTGAAGACTTTAACAGTTTTTCTTGAAAAAACGATGTTAAATATCATTTTTTCACATTTAATGTTATTATAAATATTAAAGAATTATTTATTCTCTATACAATTTGAATGCATTTTATACTTCATATTAAATGGACATAGAGTTAAAAAATTATAAAGACATTAAATATCATGTATATTAGTCAGCTTTGCTATAACTCTGGAAACAGCTGCTACATTAAGAAAATAGAAAATTCTGATTGAAAGGTGTCAGTGTCAAGTGCAGTTGACAGTATGTTTATGTTATAATTTTACTGGAAATATAGGATCTTTTGTTAGAAACTTTCTGTTTGGAATTTGTTTAAAATACATACAACTGCCTTAAGGTAATGTACAAAAAATATAATCTTTTTCAAGGAACTTTCTGTATGACATTTATACAAAATACATAGAACTGACGAACTGACGGAAGGTAATGTGCTGGCCACATCAGATTTTTTACTAATAAACTCGTATCTGGAAACGCACCGTTTTCGAGCTACAAGCTCTTAAAAATATAATTATTTGTATTTTAGTTGGCTGTGCCCTATCACAGATAACGAATTGTAACAAGAACTGCTGTGACCTAAGGATGTACCTACTTTTGCTTTGCCAGGCGTTTATTTTTCGTTGCTACCCTGGTTATAGGTATTTGTTTGCAGAAACTTTCGGTGCTACCCTCGTATTACAAAAATTAATAAAAATATTTAAAAAATTCAATGCAGAACTGCCAGGAAAAAAGTATGAACAAAATAGTTTAAAAAGTGACCATTTTTTTAAAAAAGGTGACCAAAATCTTAAAAAGTGTCTAAAAGGAAGTCTATATTTAATAATAATTTTTATTTAAATTAATGAAATTTCTTTTTTATAAAATTTAAACCTAACATTCTCATATTACAAAAAATAATATAATTACAATCATATAGTTTTAGAACAAATACCGGTATACCGAGTGTCGCTCGAAATCCTTTAAAAAAGAGTTTAACATAAGAAAAGTTTTTTTTTAAATATTTTCCGTATCGAAATAGTTTATGCTTTGGATTTAGAGACTAATTTTAAATTTATGAGTGCTAAAAATTTTAAATTATGCCTTTGGTGCCCGAGTAAATATAATTTAAATATGTGGTGAAAATGGATTTACTGCAAAAATGAACGACGAGTAAACTGTCAACATCAGTAACATGTCACAAATAAAAATAACGCATACTATACTCTGTTTGAAATAACGAATGAATTTTGACAGATAGATTCCTGTGATTCTATTGGTTGCTATGTGCTGTAGTCAAGTGCTGTTTACACAAATACAATTCAAATATTGTTAATTATGATTTCATTCTTTGTAAATACTGTGCGTTATAGTGATGCACGCGAGGCGAGACGAGACGAGAAATATAAAATATCGATCTCGTCTCGTTTTCGGATCTGTAATCTCGATCTGGCTCTCGTTCTCACACATTTTTTTGGGTCTCATCTCGTTCTCGCACGAGAGTCTCGCGAGAGTCTCGCTATAACAATAAGCGCTTGTGCACTACGTATATACGTAACTATTTAATTACAAGAGACAAGTTCGCACCAATAGCACCGTCTTCCATGTATTTGCAGTCGTATAACTATAATAAATAAGACGAAACACTAAATTATGGTCACCAAATTATTTCAATACGAACATAATGTTTGTTCATTTAAGGTGACCAGAAAATGTGATAAGTTAGTAAATAATTTAATTTACCTCTAAATATCCAATTTATCATCAAATTGTGATCTCTAAACTATTTCAATACGAACACATTCTGTCATCAGTAAAACGAATTAAACATTAAAAAATTATTTTTTGTAACTAAAAGTACCTACACTTTTTCATTAAATATATGCCAATATTTAAGTAAGATTAAGTCATAAAAAAACGCTACACTGGTAACCCGCTGGCAACCAACCACTCCGTTTCTCTCCCTGTTGGCTCCCATCGACGCTTAATATAACATCCTTTACTTTTCAGGGGTTACAAGAGTTTTATTAATCGTGGTTTTAACTGTGATGAATTAGGGACTGAAATATTAGAGAAAACTAGTTCTATTGGATGCAATACCGATTTTGTCTTTATTTTTGCATTTTCTCGCTCAGAGACCGCTACTAATCGACCCTAAATAGATTCAAAAAATATTGTGAATTCATATAATTTTCACATTTACGTGTTCTATGCATAAATTAGCGTTGACTCTACTCCTTGTACGGTGCATTTTTCATTGAATTTATGAATCAGAGCTATAAAGTTACAAATACTTTTTATTACGAGATTTTCGCGAGAAGCTCGTGAGATTTCTCGCTTCTCGCAGTTGTTATATCGATCTCGTCTCGAATTTTAAACTGCAATCTCGCTCTCGTCTCGCATAATACAACGAGACGAGACGAGATGCGAGAGTACTCTCGCCTCGTTGTGCATCACTAGTGCGTTATTTGTTGTTTTTTAAGTTTTACCTGACCCTTTCCCTGTATTAATTCTCTTACGGTTTTGCGTAATTGTCACTTCTTTTTAAACATCAAAAATGTTTAATGTAAAACAGATTCCTAAACCGCGCCTAAATTAACTGTAAAAATTCTTTCGTTATTTCAAACAGAGTACACGTAAATTCGTTTTTACCACATCTTTAAATTAAGTGTACTTTGTCTTGGTCACTAATGTTGTAATTAATAAAAGTTTGAAAATAAAAAATTGAGTATTGTATTTTCTAAAGTATAAATCACGACATAAAGTTAGAAAATAGTTATTTATAATCAAAAGATTGTAGCACGGGGGAATGTTTAAAGCTCGACGCGTAGCGGAGAGGTTTAATTCTTCCGAGTGCTATAATCTTGATTATGCCCGTGGTACATACAACGTTTTATTTTATTTTGATTCTCAAAATTGAAGGATTTAATGGGCATATATTTGGTATCGCTGTGCTCGAGTTGTGAATTTTAAGTATGCTTTGGTTTCTAGCTATATTGTTTGTTTACAACAAATTTTAATTTAGTGTCAAATGAAAATGGAAGATATCGATTGTTCAAAAGAAATATCGGGTGAATTTGACGCAACCCACAGCAAATTGGTCCCACAGAAGTGAAAAGATGTATGTGAGAAAGGATACGAATAGTTTTACGAGCAGCGGTGTTTAAAAAATGTGATTTATCGAATTTATTGTGTTGTCTGACATTTATTTATAAACCACGATTTTGACGTTTACATAGCTGTTGCTTGGCAACTTTATAAGCTCTCGGGCGATAAAAGCTAAATTGCGCCCCTTTTTGAGGGCGAATAAACAAGTTTATGATTCCAAAATAAAATAAATAAATAAATATGATTAAAATTTATAAAAAAGTGAGTAAAAGAGACTTAGAGTAAATAATAGTGACAAATAGTGACCAAACTGCAAAAATGTGACTTTTAGTTTAAAAAAGTGACTCCTGGCAGCACTGCCAATGCTATAAGTTAAAATAAACAGCCACAGCCAACTTAAATTGAATGCAGATAATTACTCTTTTAAGAGCCTGTAGCTCGAAAACGGTGCGATTCCGGATATGAGTTTATTAGTGAAATCTTGTCTATTTTGCATCCCCCTATAAATTTGAAGCACCTATTCATTAACACCCTGTATATTTTTAAATTTAGTTAGGGTAGATCGGGGTAATTGGAAACTTGGGGTAAATGGAAACTGGTTTATAATACAATTTAAAATTGCCGCCTTTTTCTTTTAAGTGGTGCAACACTGAACTACTGACTCTTGTAGTAGAGTTCATTAATAAATTTGATGCTTGTGCACGTCGGTTGACAAGGTAAGTTAAAATAATATGTAAATTGTAAAATATTTTAACAGTCACTTGTAGTGTGTAATGTGTCTTATTTTTTTTTCTGTTAAAAGAAGGTCTTTTAATTTATTGGAACTAACTGTGTGTTGTATTAATGTTGTAGTCGCATGGTACCAGTCAGGTTTTGTCGTTTATGTTAGCGTGGTCAGAACAGTTTGCTGTTTCCTTTTACCCCAAGTAAAACACCAGCTTGGGGTAAAAGGAAACAATAATTTGGGGGAATAGGAAACTTGTTTCCAATTATCCCTTTGCTTAAGATAACGTTTAACTATCTCTTTTAGTTGCCACGAACGTAATATAAGGAAGAAACCTGCACCAGACTACACCGAAGAGGATTTAAGAGAAAGGCCGTAGAAGATATTTTGACAAATAATTCCACTTATAGAGAAGCTTCTGCGAGATATGGTATTCCAGTTAGCAACATTTTTAACAGAATAAAAGGGCGGAAAATTCCTGAAGGAAAGTTTGGTGCCGGGCGAAAGACTACTTTGCCACCTGAACTGGAAGATGATATAGCGAAATGCCTTTTGGAATACAATTGCAATAAAATTGTTCCTAGTGACTGCCATAGTATGAATCATCCTAAAAGATTCCAATACAAATCACAAATTGTTCTTTTATAAGAGAATTTCCTGTTGTATTATCAGTTAATAAATGTTTCATTTTTTTCATTTAATAATAAACCATTATTTTATTTTACGCCCTTCACTGAATGCTAAACCTTGTAACTTTTTGTCGGTTGTAACAATTAAAAAAATAAAAATACAGTAACAATTATAGAATAAACTAGCTTGTTTCCAATAGCCCCATTGCTGCATACATTTAGAATGAATATGAAATCAGGGATTGTTTTCTATTACCCCAATTCTTGGGGTAAATGGAAAAATTTGTGGGGTAATTGCAAACACAGATTTTTTTTACTTTTTATCCTAAGTATTTGAAGTAAAGAGTTCTTTTCAATATGATGTAATAGATTGTGGGTTGGGGCAACCCTATCACAACGAACATGTTTTGATTGTTTTCAGTAGTGAAGTTACATCAACGCAAAGTCAACTCTTCTAAAATCGTCCCCCATTACCCCGATCTACAAAGACGTGAATTAATTTTTTTGCCGTACTTACAATTTTTTTAAACATTGCTACTATTTATAATATTTGTCTCCATTTTGGTGAACATCCCACGTAGCCCCTTTTAAAATAATAACTTTCGTCCGTGGGTAATGTTTAGATTTGTTGCGGTTGGTTATTACGTCCGCGAGTCCATGCCACGGACGGAATATACTGCTGCGGCGGCGGCGGCGGTGGCGGGGGTACAGGGAGTGTGGGGCCTTTATAATAACTCATAATTAACTTATGCAAAATGTATATTAAACGTATCATTTATTTGGCTAAGCAGTGAATGCGGTTGTTTGTATGGTGAGGTATAATAGAGGGCTTTGCATTGTTACATCGCGGGCGGCTGTGGAAAGTGGAGAGGGAGCCCGGATGCTTTTTAGGGACACACTTAAGAACAATACAGATACGTAGTTATAATTATTAGTATCTTACAAATTATTTTTACAGTTATTTTTATTCAGAATGATTCAATTATATTTATTTACCGGTTTGAGGATATTATTCCATTATTTACATGTACAAAAGTAGGCTGGTAACTAAGTAATAACTGTATCTGTATGGTAATATTATTACCATACTGACTTGTCACCAACTGTCTACAAAATGAAAATAAAATAAAATGAAAGTCTAATGCTCTTCATTAATACATACAGATAACGTTAACCTATCGTCCTAAGTACGATCTACTTTATTCTAAAGTAATAAACATGTGGAACAAAGCACATAATTTGAATATTTGTCATATTGACATATGTCAAAATAATTGTTCTGTTTATCATGACATTCTGAAAGTAGCATTAATGAGAGAATTTCAAAAAATAATCTTTATTAATAATGTCTTAATTTTCTGAAACCGATAAACTATTGAACAAACCACGGGTGTTATTAATCATAACAAGCCTTAGATGTCTTAAAATCCTCGCTCTACGAGCTCGGATTTCAAACCGACATCTTCGGCATTTATAATATACATAACATTCCTAGGTATGTTAATAGCTATTATTTTCATTTTGTAGACCGTTGGTGACAAGTGAGTATGGTAATAATATTACCATACAGATACAGTTATTACTTAGTTACCAGTCTACTTTTGTACATGTAAGCAATGGATTAATATCTTGAAACATTAATACATACAGATAACGTTAGTTTATCGTTCTAAATACGATTTATATACGTATATCAAAAAAATTGTTCTGTTAACCATAGCATTCTGAAAATAGTATTAACGAGAAAATCATATTTATTAATATACTCTTAATTTTCTGAAACCGATAAACTATTGAACAAGCCACGGATGTTATGAATCATAACAAGCCTTAGATGTCTTAAAATCAAACCGACATCTGCGGCAGTTATTATATACATAACATTCCTAGGTATGTTAATAGCTTTTACCGGTTTCAGGATATTATTCCATTGTTCACATGTACAAAAGTAGGCTGGTAATTAATAACTGTAATATTATTACCATACTGACTTGTCAACAACGGTCTACAAAATTAAAATAAAATGAAAATATAATGCTCTTCGTTAATATATACAGATAACGTTAGCCCACCGTTCTAAATACGGTCTACTTTATTCTAAAGTATTTCACCAACTCCGAATTGATTCGGTTTAATGAATGAAATGCTAGTTTAAAATTTAAAAATTTGTAAATGACTTAATTCATATTTTTCATCGTTATTAATACAATTGCAATGAAATTTTGTTACGAATATTGTTAAAAATTAATGTATATTTCAACGATACGTCCATAATAAAGAACTTTTAAACTACACGTTTTGGACCATTTATGCCCCCCTTCATCATCTTTAAATTATTCTAAAGTAATAAACAAGAGGAATAAAGCACATATACTATTATTCACGAAAGATGACTATTCAAGGTCATTTGTTCGAAGAAAGAATACACTTCACTTTATAGCAGTAGCTTAGCAACATTTTGTATTAGAAAGAGAAAGATTATTTGATCTATGTCTATTTAATTTATGTGGTGTGACAGATATACGTAAATAGTGGCATTACTTTCTAACACACTATAAATAATAATGACATATGTCGTAGAATTACAGATACCTAATTATCTACTACACTGCCCTCTGTGCTAATATTTGCCTAGCACGACAAGTAGTATATTTGTTGTTAGAATTATCATTCATTTTGTCAATTACGTCAAATAAACTGAGCTTTATTTGATTTTGTCCTTGTTGTTGGGTCGTGAAAGTTATTGCGTCGCCATTTTATACAGCCAACAGTTGCTCAGGAATCAGTTGTAAAACCGTGTTACACAACTTGATTTCTAACGGAAACCCGCGTTGTTAGGGTTTGATTCATATTCTTGTTTTTAATAATAGTATTTTACTATAGAGTGATGTTTCTTTTGAATGACATCATCGTATTGCATTTATTGTTGTGGCGTCGTAGTATAAATACATTTCTTCATTCTTGTATTTTGGTTTGGTCGTTATTAGGTTCATTTAGGGTTCCTGATATTAATTTAGCTAGATTTGTTTGTTCATATACTTATTAATTGACTTAAATAATTTCTATCATATAGTACTTGGTTGTATATTTAGTTGATTGTAGTTTAGATCGCTTGAGTTCAATACGCTATATCACATATCTCTTAAAATAGATTTTCATTCGTTGTTGTTATTTTTGTTTACGTTGTTAGTTCGTAAACTGACTGGTCCTTCGTTCGTTTGTGTACGTTCGTTCGTTCACTCCTTCGTTTGTTTCACAACATAATAATGTCCTGGTTATATTGGCCAAATCCAGTGGTGTGAACCAGCTATCGAATCTTGTTCATTCAATACGATTTAAACATATTTAGTTTGCATATAGTTTTTTTTTTTTTTTTTTTCATACATTAACAACAAACAATATATTTTGTTTCATTTATTCTTTTCTTGCTCTTACTACAATCATCAGTTCTTTCCAGAACAGTCTGTCAAATTGATATATATTGAGTTGTAAAAAGTATCTGTTTAAGTAGATACATATATACATAACTGGAAAACGTTATTAGATTCCGCGTCCAGGGATTTCTATCTTTTTTCAAATGTGGAAAATGACTTTCCAGAAAGATTTTTTTAGATGATAATGCAGTGAAAGATGTTTTTGTTGAAAACTAACAATGTTTCTTTCTTTCTACCATTTCCAAAAATTGGTGAGGCAGGAAACTTTTGGAACCTTCTCGTACGTATATTCTCGTCTACCACCTATTTGTAAATGCGCCTCCTGGCCACCTCATGCATATTCATCAACCAGTAATTAATCATCCCTGCTTACCCCCTCCACTTCGCTTTGTTTCGTCCGCTAGTGCCCTTTGCCCCCCATCCCCCTTTGCCAAGCTTCACTGCCTACGATCTGTGCGGTGTCGCTTTTATTATGCAAGTGTCACCACCTCTACTGTACGAGCACGAGCACCGCCACTGGGATCCACACAAAAAGAATCCATACAGAGAGAGGTTTTTTGTCGGATTACGGAATGAATTTTGAATTGAGGATGGAATGGGGCATTGCTTGGCAGATAAAGCACAAAAGTATAGTAATTGGAAAATAAATTGTGGAAAGTATGTACCCACTATCATAAGTACAGAAGTGGTGTCCGTAAGGAAATACGCAATAGTTATTTTTGCACGATCGGGTTATTTTTTATGTTTACCGATAGTGTTTCCAAGACAGTAGGTCTTATTTACAAATTACTGAACGGTCAGTGATGTGAATCACATACACTTACTATTTAGGAGGCGAGACAGTAAATAAATAAAAACAAAAATAAAAGCTTACTTCAAAAATTATTACTAAAATTTTTTAATATTTCAAAATAATTTTCAAATCTTATTTTTCTGTTAAATTTTGTGCGTCGATCGTGCAAAAAATAATGTAAGCATCACGAACGGAAAAGGAATTACCGATATCAGACAAAATTTGTTAGTGAACATTACTGTATTTCCAAATTAACTAAAAAAATCTGATGTGGCCAGCACATTACCTTCCGTCAGTTCTGCATGTATTTTGTACAAATTCCACACAGAAAGTTTTTTTGCAAATGATTCCATATTTCCAGTACATTACCTTCAGTCAGTTCTATGTATTTTGTACAAATTCCATACAGAAAGTTTCTTGTAAGATTCTATATATAGTAAAATTATAACTCAAATATAAGTAAATTGCAGTTTGACACTGATATTTGTTAATCAGAATTTTCTTAATGTAGTAGATGTTTCCATGTTTATAGCACAGCTGGCTGTTTGTGAAATTTAATTTCTTTTTAATATTTTAACTCTATATCCATTGAATATAAAGTATAAAATGTAATCAAATCGTTTAGAGAATAAAATATTCTTAAATATTTATAGTAACATTAAATGTGAAAAAGTGATATTTAACAGCATTTTCTCAAAAAAAAAAAAAAAACACCGTTAAAATCTTCAAATTAGGGTACTTCCGGTTGACCAATTATTATAACCAAAATCTAATCAGTTCTTCATATGGATCTAAAGAAA